>CEMJ01392161.1:0-11950 GCA_900068955.1 Clitocybe nebularis | reverse complement strand
ACTGACTCCTCCTGCCCTTCCCTTCCTTTCGCTCTCTTCCTCTTCCTTCTCCTTTACTTCTCTCTCTCTCCTCACAGATCCACATCCCAGACGTAGACTCAGGCTTCCGTGCAGGCCAGCATCTCCGCATGCGTGTCTTCTTTGGTGGGCGCGGCGTCTTTGAGCCGCATCCCCTCAGCATCGTGTGTGCACCCCGCGGAAAGAGCTGTGTGCGTGCGTCGGACCTAAGAGCGTACCTAGGGGGTATGAATGGCAAGGACGGGAAGGAGATGAGGGACGATGAGAGTATGAGCTCTGCGGGGCTGGAGGTGGAGAAGTTGGGTTACAGGGACGGGGACGTCGACGGGGAATGGGATGGTGAAGACGAGGGAGCAGGGGTCGTGCTCGGTGTACGGGTGGTGGGCGATTGGACACGTGCATTAAACGCTCATGCGGGCGAGGAGGAAAACAAGCTCCTGCGCCGTGCCCTGTCGTTGTCCCCGTCCGGACCTGGATCCTCTAGTCCCACTTCTGATTTGATGGTACCCGCACTCAAGGCCCCGCTCCCCATCCCGGTGCAGGTGATGTTCGACGGGCCGTACGGCGGGTGCACACTCGAGCTCGAGACGTACGAACGTGTGCTGCTCGTAGCGGGCGGCAGCGGAGCGACGTTTGCGCTTGGGCTGTTGGACGAGCTCGTGGCGCGGTGCTGTCTCGGGGAGGGGGCCAAGACTAAGACTACGAGTATAAAGACAAAGAGCATCCACTTTGTCTGGTGCGTCCGCTCCTTTGGCTCCATCCACTGGTTCGCCCCTCTTCTGCGTGCCATCGCCCTCGTCGCCGCTGGCTCCAACGGCCCCAACGCAAAGCCGAGGGTCGAGCTCAAGATCACCGTCTACGTGACGTGCATGTGCTCCCCCGAGGCACTCCCTGCGATCCCTGGGATGGAGGTCCGCATTGGGGGACGCCCAGCTCTGAATCTGCTCGTAGGCCGGTTGCTCCATCGGGGCGGAGGGATGAGCGAGTATGAGAAGAATATGAAGTCTGGAAAGGACGTGGACGTAGGCGCGGGTGGGGATGATACGGACCCGGATATGGATATGGAGATGTGTCAGTGTGGGTGTGTGGAGGATGCGCTCGCCGCTCAGGCTGAAAAAGCAGAGGTGGACGCTGAGAAGGCGGAGACGAAGGCCAGGAAGGTACATGCACAGGGAAGCTGCTGTGCGCCCCCGGCCTCGTCGACGTCGGAAGGAGATGTGGAGAAGGTTGGGGAGGGTGAAGACGAAGATGAAGATGAAGAGAGTGGCGGGTGGTGGAGCGAATTCAGCCCGCGCGTGGCGGTTTGTGCGAGTGGGCCTGAGAGCTTGACGCGCGATGCTGCGAATGCTGTGGCTGGGCTGGCGGGGAGGAGGGGGGCGGGAGGTATTGGGCTACATACGGAGGTGTTTGCTGTTTAGCGATGTTCCAAGGTAGACTCTTTTCCTTGCTTGTTTGGATGGATTACTGCTATTTGGGTGGATTTTAAATGACCCGATGAGGAGGGGCGGTTCTTTTTTTACATTCAATCGGGACCGCCCATTGATGGGGTGCATTATTTTTTTGTATATGTGCAATGTATGATGTGGAAGGATATAAAACGATGATTTCAGAGTGGTATATGTTCCTTGAGTGGCTATCGGTTAGGGGGGTTCTTTTTTATTTCGTCTCCCGTTGTGTGATTGTTCTCAAGTCGACGTTTTTTTAATTTCCCACAACGATTTGTGGCGGCAATAATATTCTTTCCCACAGGTCACATGACACATATCAGCCACTTGTGACTTGACGCGACGCCGCCATGTCCAACCTCCATCTCGCTTATTTTAACGAAACCCGACCCCAGATTCAGCATCCGGCAGTAACGGTACCGGCTCCAAATTCTATCCCAAGCCAGGACTGACCTAAAGGCCGTCTTGTGCAGGAGCTGCCAGTTGATATTTTGGGACCCGAACTCTCCTCGCAACTGGAAGCCTCGCTCAAAGTTGAATCATCCAATGGCTATGCGTGTGCCGCGTCTGCCAGACTCTGGAACTGTCTTCTTGAGAATCACCGCGTCCCCTACCTCTTGCTGAGAGTGGCAGATATGCAAATGGCTCTGGGTAGCGGAGCCACCTCCCTGAGCTTGTATGAAGAGGTTAGCTCATCTGATCGATATTGAGGATGTGTCTTTCGTTCAATCCTTTTGTAGTTACAAATAATTGTACAAGACCCACAGTTCGGGGATTTGATCCGACAGTCTCGGTCGTCTACGCTTGTCAAAACGCAGAGGGAGTGTGAGCCGCTATTATCCCCACGCAGCCTCACGACTGATAGACTTCTTACAGTGCATGTATACAAGACGCTGTTGAAGTTCACCCCCAGCCAAAGGTGGCGGTCCACGGCGCGAATGGACAGTACATTTCCCCACTGCAAACTTCAACGGGCCCAGGTTGATCTTGTGCACGACCAGTGGAGGAGTATAGGCTCTCCGGAGGCCGCCAATGCTGGATTTGTGAACTTGCACTGTCTCGAAACGAATGACATGGAAGGGACGGCTCAGTTCGATCCATCCGTGAGCTGCATTTTCGCTCTGCGTTGGAGATACTTACCATCATTTCAGGCTACTTTGAAATTCATACAAGTTGGTTTCTACAATAAAGAGGAGCTCGCCGACTTAACAAGCCCTGTGGGTGGTGCGGTGCGGAATCGCGACGACGCGCTATCCATCCTCCAAGATACTCACCAGGTCAGAAGCCCTTTCATTTCATCCTTCTATGCATATCGCTGACAATATACCCCTGATTTATAGATGTTGGGAGAAATATCCACTCTCCTCAAATCTGACCCCCCAAATCTCACTGTGGAGACGATATGCCGTCTTCACAAGATGCTCATGGAGACAAGCCGGGTCTTATACGTTGACACAGCCTACGGACGCCGATTGTCTTATCTTAACATAGGAATCACACGACAAGTTTCCTGTGTCAACGTCACAGCGGGTTTGCAGGATCAGGGCATGAAAATTCAGTTTTGTCCTTTCGATGAAGTTGATTATGAGTTGGGAAAGTTCTGCGAACGTTTTAATGTGAGCTTTGTGGTGGCAATATCAACAATAAAAATATACCGATGTGCTGTTAGGAACTTGTTCAACGAGCCGACATGGACCCGTTCGCCTCTGCCGCATGGATCAGCCATGTCTTTACCACTATTCATCCCTTTGAGGCAAGTTTCGCGTTATATAACTCACACTCATACTTTTGCTCAACCTGTGTAGGATGGCAATGGACGATTGTCCAGAATGTTGGCATCAATACCATTACTGAGAAAGGGATTACCACCACTATGTATCCCGGCTTTCTACAAACCTGGGTACTTTCTGCACCTCAATAACGTACATTTTATTCCTCTTACGTCCTTGTTTTGATGACTGACTAGGATGTAGGTAAGAGCTAACCGAGACGGAGACTACCAGAGGCTGATGGACGTTTTGTATAATGGAACGAGGGCATCCCTAGACTTGCTGATGTCGATAACTTGACTTGGGATAATGAGATGGGGCCTCGAGACAGGCGAGAACCGGAAGACCTTTCTGGATAAGACGAGGAAGTGCTATTTACGGCCCGCTTTCAAGACATCACCCCGCCACAAATGTCCCCTCACTGGTACCTCGAAAAGGGGGAAGGTGATACAATTTCCACGACAATCAGAATAAAACCTACGATTAACATAGACATTTAACAAAAACATTTAAGTAAGCCCATGACTATCAACTCCTAACCTGCAGGCTCACATCAGGCTTGAATTTTTTATCTTAATATGGTCTACGTGTCACCCATTTCGCATTTCATACCAGAATTGAAAGCCTATTGATACCTCCAATCTGAGGAATTATTTGTGCTGACTTATGTAGGTTCGTCTGCATCCCCCTAAAATACTTTGATCTCAGGTAGAATGATCCAGCCTCCCGTTTTAGACGACGGACGGGTATCCGGGACGCAAGTTGCCGGGGTCAATCAGGCCTCCAGCTTGGCACTTATTACAAGTCTAATGTATAATGCTTATGTTGGTGGTAGGTTATAGCATTCGTATATACAGGTGAGCAGAGCCTGGATTTACTGAGGTTTTTGTGCAACAAAGATAACGAATTCAGCCCCGGCACCGGGCGTCTCGTCCCACTCCTCTCCCATGTCATTCAACAACTTGTCAAACTCAGCTTCAGATTTCACATGCCCGAATCCCCCAGATCGGAGTATGGGCGTCTTCATAGCTCTGAAGACGTTAACATAATTGTTTCTACCATCAATTCCGCTTTCGCCTGCCCATTTCCCAAGAGGCACTGTTCTGGTCTCCGTTCTAATTTCGGTAAAGCCTGCCTCCAACAGCATGTGCGGAATACGAGTGGCACAATCAAGCAAAAGCTCTCGAGAATTGTAGAGTGCCTGAACAAGAGGGCGATGTCTTTCTGTTATCGGCCCGCCTTTCCATGAACCGCATTCACAAAGTTGGATATATCCACCTGGTGTGAGTACCCGGTACAACTCGGAAATCGCAGCCTTCCACTCTGTAGCGTTTAGCCCCGCGATCAGAAGGCGCTGATGCACGAGTGTGAATCGGTTGGCCCATTCGAGAGGGAGGTTTGTCACGGATGCGACCGAGAATGACAGATTGGTTGGATGTTCTTTGGGAAATAATCCAGGTTCGATATCAATTCCGTACATCTGCCCCCTTTTTATTTCTTTTGCAAGATCGAGCAACCATACACCTGTTTTCGATTTCAGGGAACTTCTTTTTCTCAATTACAATAGGAAAATTTGGTAAAGTTACCTGAACCCGTGCCAGATTCAAGTACCTTAATTCCTCCAGCAGAGGGCAAAGGAGCGAGCATTATGCGATTTTCAAAAGTAAGTTTCAGAATGTGGTGCTGGAGCTCCAGTCTGACAAATTTGAGTGAAGTAGACATGCACTTATAATCTTTCCTTTTACCTCTCCCTCTCCTGCTCGTCAGAAGGAAGCAAATATCCATCCGAGCTATATTGTCTTGGGGTATGTTCGATAGACATCCCCATCGCTTATAACGCTATGTCTTTATGAGACTTGAACCTGACCGATGTGACTGAAAGATGAGGGTGGTTTGGCGCGAGGGAATTGTAAGTGGCTCTAAGGAGGAGGTGTTGGGGCCTACTCTTAGTGAGGGTATGCATAAATAGTCGACCTAAACTTGAGAGTGGCTATATGACATACGTCTTTATCTTGTGATCGCTAATAGTTCCCACCACGTAATAATTTTCTCTGAGGAACTATCAACGTTCCATTCAGATGGAAGAGTTTCTGATTTTCACATAACCCCACTATCCACGTGGTCAGCGGATCGTTAAAACCAATCATTAATGGACATTCCCTCGTTCTGGTACTCGTGCGCCAGGAAAGGGAAGTGTCTTGTGTTGATACCTCCAATTGATGCTGCCAGCGCCACCCTTCCACCCCAGACAGCAGATGCTACCCCCATGGACCTTACCCTTATTTATTGTATAAAAACAGAGACACGGGCGTGATGATTTCCGGATAACCTTTGTCAAAGACGAAGTAATTCCAGGAGGAGACAAATAACCGTGAACCCAGATGAATTAGCATGGCCCCTGGTAGTAGTGTTTGCTGCTGGTGGGTGCCCAAGTTTGGCGAGAGTGAGTAATCTTAATTTAAATTTGGTTCGAATCATTTTCAGTACTCGTGTCAATTAGTGTGAAACTTAGTATGATCGAAAAACTACCTGACCGCAAGAAGGATGAGCCCCATTGACATTGTTGAACTATCGTGGTTTAGGTTCTGATCACACCTATCAAATAAACGGGGTCGGCTGGCGCCGGGAGTGGCTGATGTTGGTTGGTTTGTTTGATCCCTGACCGCCCACCGCAAATTTGTGTGGCACCGGCCGCAGATACATTCTTGTTGAATAGGTTGGGCAACTCCCTTATCCACATATGACTAATTTTCTCAAGCCGCGGGTCTTCCTTTGATCAATCCAGCTTTGTTTGACTCAGTCTAGTGTTGTGGTCACTTGCTACTCCGCTTTAGTCTGAAACCCCTTACATGTCGATGCCGATACTCAGGGGACACCGTCTTGCCCAACGAAGCCAGACCCGGATGTTAGGGAGCCTCTCTGGCAGGTACGCTCCGAGCACAATGGCTTGTATGATTCGTGCGAGATTGGTTGTCGACATATTATTTCTTGCCCAATGGACCAGGTGCTAGGGAGCATCTCTAGTGGGTACGCCTTGTAACCCTGGAATGCATATGAGCTCTATAACATTAAGTACTTTTGTAAGAACTGACGCTCATATAAGTACACGGACACTAAAATTGCTGTGGTTTTTGAGCAACAAAGATAACAAATTCAGCCCCGGCGCCGGGTGTCCCATCCCATTCCTCTTCCATATCATCCAGCAGCTTGTCGAACTCGGCTTCAGACTTCACATGCCCAAATCCTCCAGATCGGAGTATGGGCGTCTTCATTGCTTTGAGGACGCTGATATAATCGTTTCTACCATCAATTCCACTTTCGCCTGCCCATTTCCCCAGAGGTATGGTTCTAGCTTCCGTTCTAATTTCAGTAAAACCAGCCTCCAATAACATGTGTGGCATACGAGCCGCGCAATCAAACAAAAGTCCTCGAGAATTGTAGAGCGCTTGAGTAAGGGCGCGGTGCCCTTCTGTGATCGGTCCAGCTTTCCATGGACCTGCCTCGCAAAGTTGAATATATCCACCTGGTGCAAGTACGCGGTACATCTCGGAAATCGCAACCTTCCACTCTACAGCGTTTAGCCCCGCGATCAAAAGGCGCTGATGGACGAGTGTGTATTGATTAGTCCATTCACGAGGAAGATTGGTCACAGATGCGACCGAGAAAGATAGATTGGCAGCATGTTTTCTAGGAAATGATCGCGGTTCGATGTCAAATCCATGCATCTGCCCCTGTATGTTTGTCGCAAGATCGAGCAACCATATACCTATTTTCTGTTTAAGAGGATTTCTCACTCGCGGTACGAGAGATTCCACAGTACCTGAACCTGTGCCACTTTCCAACACCTTGATATTTTTGAGAGAAGGTAAAGGAGCGAGCATGATGCGATCCTCAAAAGCGATCTTCAAGATGCGGTGCTGGAGATCAAGTCTAACACGTCTGGGTTAGCGGTGCATTCCCAGTGATAATTTCTCTTTTACCTCTCCTTCTCCTGCTCGTCAGAAGGAAGAACATACCCGTCTGAGGTATAAATTCTCGGTGTATGTTCAATTGGCACGGGGATCGTTTCTGAAGCTACATCTTTGTGAACCTCGAGGTTGATCAATTCGATTGCCATAATGATAAAGGTGCTTGAGAGGAGTAGCAAGTAGGGATAAGGGGTGTTGGAACTTATTACTAGGTGACAATAAATACAAAAAGGCGACCCGAACTTAAGAACAACGGTTTAGTGTATTTTCTTCATACCATGATCACTAACCGTCCCTACCACGTAATATTTTGAAACATATGTAACTAGTGGATAACGGGTCTCAGGAGGTGCCGCGCTGAGATATAAGAGTTTCCGATTTTGACGCTTCACCATCCACGCGGTAGTGAGTCGTTAAATCATTATTTCCTGCTCTGGTGCTTCTTCACAGCGCGCCAGGGGGTGTGGCACCTTCCATCTGTGGATCCAATTGAGATCTAGCTGGCACGATGCAACCATCCGGCCAATGGTAGCAGGGCATTAAGAAGGTTACCGGCTGTCAATATATAACCAATTAGTATGCCAAACATGACAATATCTCTCCTTCTCGTTAGCCGCGATGTCGGCGACTCGGTGTGACGCAAAAACGAAAGAAAACATCGTAACATGATGACTCAAAATGACAGCGCTTAGGGAGAGACGTACAGATGTCAGCGCCTTGGTTCATGATGTCAATGGCTGCCTCCGTTCCCTTCCGTATGTTTGGAAATTTGGCAAAGGTAGCAGGCGACATGAATGCTAACCGGACCGTAGATAGGCCATGTAAACACCATATATAGTACAGATGGCGGGGCCCAAGCTTGTAAGACGCGTAACATTCCCTCGGTCCCGGAATATAGCCCCATCACACCAAAACCAGGCCCGTACAAGGCCCGAAATGGCCCCTCTGTACTCCCTGAGTGCAAGTTAGGGGGTCGGCCTGGATCCGTCACCGGCTATGTATTCCCAATACTCTGTTCATTTTAGAAACGTCCACGAAAATACTGCCGACCCTGGCATGGTATTCCGTGGTTCGAAAACTATTGCAAACAGCAGAAGAAAATTCATTTACACTTTAAGGGTCAATAGACACGACACCTGCTGGCAAGCCTGACAGCTCCTATACATACTCGGTAGATCGGAGACTTGCAATGATGCTGTGAAGGTCGCCTAGGATAGAATGACTCAAATGTTCTTCCAAATAAAGTAAGTCAGAGATTTCCTCACTTTGATGGTGATTTTTTTTGAGGGAGCCATCGTCGGAACATCAGAAAACGTGCTGACGGGGGGTGGCTTTGGGCTCTGGGACTGTCTGGAGATCCGGCACGCATTCTATTCATTGGCCACCTTGGCCCACGATACTATACTCAACCTACACCTTGAGCGTTCCCTTGCGAATCAAGGCGGCTCGTGAATGGCTGGTGAGAACAGCCCTGATTTAAGATAGAGCAGTGTTCGGCTCAGGCCGTTTGCCAGTGCTCGTGCTCGCAACCGCCGGACGCAGCCCGAAAAAGACATTCTGTCGCGAGGAGGATAGCATCGACATCATTAAATCGTGGTGGTTCGGAAATTCTAGTCGAGAGCCATCCAAACAAATGGAATCGGCTGATGCCAGAATTGCCGGAGGTTTGCCGAGTATCAAGAAAGGGTTGCGTAAGCCGCTACTTTTTTGGCATTGGTGGACTTCACTCTCAGTCAAATAGGCAGCGCATTTTGTTACTGTGAACTCCAAGGGGCCTAGATTTATCTGGCGTGTAACCTGTGGTTGTCGTTATGACTCTTATGAGACCAAAGAGCAAAAAACTAATTTTGCCTTTTTTGATGAAGTAGACCATGAGCTGAGCGCGTTCTGCGTACTTTTGAATGTAAAAAGGAAAGAAAGGAGTGGCGCCATTAAAGGTGCGAGTAAACTACTAGGAACTTGTTAGAATAGACCTGATAGACCTGTATCGCTTCTGCCGTGAGGACATATACTGCCCCGCTCATATCGGCAGGTCCGAGCTTGGTCCGAGCTTTCTGTGTGAAAAATTAGACGTGCTACCTATCTTGCATTGGATGTGAATGGAAAGCCTCCTGATTCTTCTAATTTGAGGAACTATTTATGCTAACATATCTCCAGAAAATGCTTTGATTTCTGGGTAGAGTGATCTGGCCTCCCATTTTGGAAAATGAATGGATACTCAAGGCACTGAACACCGAGGGATCAAGTTCCCAGAATCAATGGGGCCCAGGCTCCCATCTTAGCACTTATTACACATTTGTATAACGCTTGGGAATGAGATGTCACAGTGATCACCCCGTCGATTACACAAGGCTGCCTAGCAGGGATTTAGATATTGGATGATGACAGAGGAATGCGTATGAATCCTATGGTATTAGGTTTAACCTTTCATTAGCACTGATATCCATAATCGTATGTAAGCAAACAAAACCTAATATCAGAGTGATTTTTGAGCAACGAAGATAACGAATTCGGCCCCAGCATCCGGTGTCTCTAGTAGCTTGTCAAGTTCAGCTTCGGACTTCACGTATCCTAGTCCCCCAGATCTCGTCATTTCAGGCTACTTCCAAACCGATTCAAGCTGATTTCTACAACTAAGCCGAACAAGCCCCGAAGGCAGATGCAACTATGCGCTATCTATCCTTCGACGAAAATTACTACCCTCTAGTTTCCCGCATCATAGTGACGACGCATCCTGTATTCATGGGAACTGGACGACATGTTCACTCTCCTCAAGTCTAACCCTTCAAATCTCACCGTGGAGACAACACATAGTCTTGATAGGGCCCTCATCAGGAAAGTCAGTCTTATGCATTGATTGGACGCTGATTCGGAAAACCGCAAGGTCACAGCGGGTTTGTGAGGCCAGGGTGTGAAGATTCAATTCTTTCCCATTGATGAGGTAGACTACGAGCTGGGGATTTTCCGCGAGCGTCCCAAGAAGTGGTAGCACCTACGTTGATGGGCTGTTGTTAGGAACTTGTTAAATAAGCCAATATTGCTCTGTCGCATGGACCAGCCATGTCTTCATTTTCGCTCGTACTTCTCTTAACTGTGTAGGATGGTAATGGGAGATTGTCAAGAAATACTAGCATCAATGCCCTTAACAAAGAAGGGATTACCGTCACTATGTATCCTGGCTTTCTACTGACCTGGGTACAATATACGTCCTGCTGTCTTTGTATCTTTGTTTAACCGGTGTGCAGGTAGGGGCTGGTAGGGGCTGGCCGGGGCGATGTTGGGTGGTTTATACAATGAAACGAGGGAGCTTATGGACTCACTGATGTTGAAAATCTAGCTTGGGGAAATGAGAGGGAGTTTGCAAGAAAGCGAGAATCTGAAGGAATCTCTGGGTTTTCGCCTACCAGTGACCAAAAGTCGTTAAGATTAAGGTGTAAAATTTTCCCCTTCGCCGCGCGAGATCAAAGATTGTGTAGCAATCGAATACCAAACGGCAACAGTGGAACACATGAACTTTACAAAACAAAACACTCGTTTGGTCTATTATAAAGACTGACCAGCTATAATGTTCATATATAAGCAGAGCCTGGGATTACTGGGGTTTTCGAGCAACGAAGATAACGAACTCAGCCGCGGCATTAGGCATCTCATCCCACTCCTCTTGTATGTCGCCCAGTAGCTGTTCAAGATCAGCTTCGGACTTCACATACCCAAACCCCCCAGATCTGAGTATGGGTGTCTTCATTGCTCCCAATACGCCAATATAATTGTTTCTACAATCGATTCCAGTTTTTCCTGCCCATTTCCCCATAGGTATGGTCCTGGTCTCCGTTCTAATTTCAGTAAAACCTGTTTCTGACAACATGTGAGGAATATGATCCACGCAATCAAGTAACAGCCCTCGAGAATCGAAGAGTGCCCTAACAAGGGCGCGATTCTTTTCTGTTGCTGGCCCGGCTTTCCAAGGACCCGCCTCGCAGAGTTGGATATATCCACCTGGCGCAAGTACGCGGTGCATCTCGTAAATCGCAACTTTCCACTCTGTAGCATTTAGGCCCCCGAGCAAAAGACGCTGATGGACAAGGGTATATTGACCGCCCCATTTGCGAGGGAGATTTGTCACAGATGCAACCGAGAATGACATATTGGCTGCATGTTCTTTGGGAAATAATCGAGGTTCAATATCGAATCCGTGCATCTGTCCTTGTACCTCTGTCGCAAGATCCAGCAACCACACACCTGTCGTTTATTTCAGATAATTTCCTGTATATTATATGAAAGATTTCACAGTACCCGAGCCTGTGCCACATTCAAGTACCTTGACATCTTGCTGAGAGGGCAAAGGAGCGAGTATCACGCGGTTTTCAAAAGCTAGTTTCAACATGCGGTGTTGGAGCCCGAGTCTAACAAGCTCGAGTAAGCGAAGTAGCCTTAATAATAATTTCCCTTTTACCTCTCCTTCTCCTGTTCATCAGAGGGAAGAATATACCCGTCCGAAGCATAAGTTCTTGGAGTATGTTCGATGGGCATCCCAATCGTTTCTAAAGCCACATCTCTGTGAAGCTTTGGGTTGATCAATGGAGTTGCCATGATGATAGAGGTACAGATACTGTGGATAGGGGGAGGGGCGAGGTGACGGTACACCTAAATAACTGCTCAGTGTACTTCGTTGTGCCGCGATCACTGAGCAACGTTGACAGGTAACGTTTTGACATGTCGTGGGATATCTTCGGTTCATAGGTTCAATCGA
>CEMJ01392155.1:12478-24353 GCA_900068955.1 Clitocybe nebularis | reverse complement strand
GAGGTATGGACTTGAGAATACTTTTTGACCTAGAACATGACTGTTAATTGTATTCGGTTCCTGACCTGAGAAATGATTCGACCCCATAGGAAAAGCATTACAGCCACGATCTGCCCCGAAAAACATGGACTCGCAGAAATTTTTTTTTTTTTTTGCCCTTCATTCTTCGATTGCCCTCGAGCTCGAGCTCGGGGGAATCGGCATCGATATTGAAAAGCGCGACGTCACGGTATGTTGGCCTGGAAGATGATACCAAATGGGACCAAACACCTCGAGCTCCGGATCAATGTTTCTCATTTGGATTTCCCACTCCCCCCCCGGATCACGTCTAGCTTAAATTATAGCGGACGGGTCTGGGGCGTCTCTCGAGTCTCTTTTCTTGGATCCCTGATATGGATCATTTCCTCGGAAACCGGCTTTTCCGTCCCGAAGAGCGCGCCCATTCATCCTTTTGTGGAATGGAGGATGACGAAAGGACGGGGGGGCGGTGGCGTGCTGTGGCGTTTGGCGTTTCACGATCAGAGCAGTGGCTTGGAGAGAACTGTCGACGATGGATCATGTCGCAGTGCATGTTCAGGCGGCTTTTCGGGCCGGATGGCAGATTCTAAAAACTTTCTTGCAAACAAACCGGTGCGCTTCTGTTCCACGTTTTTTTCGACCGCTGATCACTCATAACAGCTTGGAGGGCGATATGGTGCTTACGAAAGAAATAAGCAGGGAGGATAACGTAAGGTACCCAGGGATATCGTGGAATAAATTGTGGAATTTCATACTTGACATATTTATGTGCCTTGAACCTTTTTTCTTCTTAGCTTTTTGGACACGAGAGATCAAATACTGGACAAGGGAACAGACTGGAACAAACTCTCCGGGGTTGATGACGATATCATGTTTATTATACCCGACTGCTTGGGTTTTCGAACAAGTCGAGAGCGACTCTGACTTGTATTTTCAAAAGTGCTGTGACTTGGCGATTATCTTCCCCCTGTCCTTTCATACTGGAGCCTGGTGCCTAATAGGACTGGTTCTGGGTCATGTCATGAGGCAAGGGCTTTATCAAACTTCACTGTGACGTCGGGCACACCTAATCCCCCCACTCCACCCCCGAAAACACGAGTTATCGTACGTTAAGCCTGGAAGTATATAACTTGGCAGGCTTCTACGCTGAACTATATCAGACTATCGTCGGATCTTTCCAGCTTTCCTCAGGCCCAAATTCTCCCCCTCGTGGCAATTATTAGATCAATTAGTTTGGAGGTAGAATAACCGTATTGGCTTACTCGTGGTGTTTGTAGATTGCCGGCAGTGTCGCACAGTTAAAGTGTGAACTAGTCTTTATCAGGGACGAATCGTTCCACAGGGTGGAGTACTTTCCTGTACTTTCCCGATGGATTGCGCTGTTCATTATGATCCATCAAAACAAAGGGCATCCTTCTAAATTGAGACTTCCACGTTTCCCAGATGCTAGGGTGGGTCTTTTCGATCCTGCACCTCATTATGTTTCTCGAGGGCCATAGGTATTTTTTTAGATGAGCCTGATTCATGGTTATTGTGAAATGTTTCAAAGTGTCTATTGTGCCGTTGTTTACAAGCTTGACGTAGCAGCCATACATCAAAAATAATGCCGAAATCTAATCCATATCAGCTGTTTCAGAAAGTCTAGAAGCGATAAAGCAAACAGAGCTTACACATAGGGAGATTCGATAGCCTAGTTGGAACGGAGAGGAGAGATAATAAAATGAGATGCGATGATGTGAGATCCGAGACAGACAGCGAAGTAGGGGGCAGGGGACGAGAAAACCAGAACAAACATGCCATCATGCATCATCTGTCATTATGGCAAAGAATTCCTGCTCGTTTATCTCGCCATCTTGGTCCAGGTCAAACTCGTCAATCATGGCTTGCCTAATGGCAGCAGAACACGTGTGAGCACCGTACACAATGAAATGGAGTTACACTTACAGCTCATCGTCCTCTAGCCTGTCACCAATCTCTTTCGCGACACGTCGTAGGTTCCGCAGACTAATCTTCCCAGTATTATCGTCATCGAACAGCTGAAACGCCCGCCGAATCTCTTCCATGGGATCTCGCGCCAATATCCGTTCGCTCACTGTAAAACGACGCGTTAAAATCAGAGGGAAAGGATATCATAGTTAAAAGAGTCGACCGTGTCGCGAAACTGCAACACACCGACGCGACGCAGGGGTCATCGCCGATTCACAAGGCGGTTGAAGACTCACTGATTTTCGCAAAATCTTCGAAATCCATCAGTCCATGCCCGGTTTTATCATGGTCTCTAAGGATCTTCAACACTTCTGCTTTCTTCATGTCAAACCCCAGGGCGCGCATCGCGACTTTCAGCTCGTGGTAGTCGACACATCCGTCCTTGTCGGTGTCAAATAGTTCAAATGCCTCTTTTATCTCCTGTTTCTGCTCGTCTGAAAGCTCCGGTCGTGCATGGGTCCGTCTTTTCGCCTTTTGAGCGGCTGCTGAAGTGTACATCGTTCGTAGTCAACCGTACCTTAGGTCAAGTAAACAAAACTGTGACGGTTGGTCACGTGGAAGTATACCCGTCGGAGCCTGAAACTGACACAGCGCGCTCGATCCGTCTGTCGAGTCTCGACCCGAACGTATTGAACAAGTAGAACTCTATTGCTTCAAATCTCTTCAATCAAACGGTGGCAGCACCGCTAAGGGATATATGACTGGCCGCACATCATCTTATGTCTTTATATAACAACCAGTATCTGTCATCAGTACTCTGGGCTGCGTTGCATACCTCAATTGGGGGGCGCATAGCCGTTTTGGATGACATTGATTACATGTCTAACGTCGCGAAGGTGTGGGTTGACTTAAATTTATACGTGGTCTGGAACCCTGCCAGCGCCCTACCTCAAGCCTCGAATATGTCCAGACTGCGCAACCAGGAATGAACAAGCGGGATTCAGATTGACCAGAGTATAAAGTCTACGCGAAAAGCACAGCCCTGCAGTATCCACTCTCTTCAACCAAGCTAAGGATGCCAGCTACATACGACGTCTATACTGACCAGCTACGGGAGTTGCAAAAAGGACAAGCTCTTCACAGACCAGAACCATCCTCGGAAACAGGTCCAATTGAGATCGGCGATGTGGGTTATATTAGGCAAGGGAGTTTTCACCGCATGTTCAATGTAACCCGTTCTGCGGGAGATCCCTCCCAACTTTTAAACGTTCCAGATGGGTTTCGCCCGTTGGACTTGGGGAGGATTCGTGTGTCCAACTTGTCCTTACGGCCTGGGCCGCTGCACGGCAGATCTATTGTACGGGACGATGGTTTAGGGTACGTCATAGTTTGCACTTTGACAGCGTCATCCTGTACTCATATTCCCACAGCTCACTTGATGGATCCCTCGGTTTCTCATGTGCACCCGGCCGAGGGGCAATCCTGATGTTAGAGACGCTGGTGAGACAAGAGCAAGCCCTCCCGGACGCTCGTATCAGAAACTACGTGCTCGAAAACTGCCATTCCTGGTACGTCTTTGCGAGAGAGCTGGGTGTCGGTATCGAGTTTGGCGACATCATGCTTGTCACGGAGTGTTTCAAGACTGCATCATGGGCTTCTTCTGTCTACACGCAAAGCTCTATGAAGTTCCGGATGTCGTTCTCTCCTGGTGGTACCTTTTTCCGTTCTGTTTGGGGGGACGGTCCTGGCGACGAGGATGCTATTGGTCCAGTGACGTACCGGAGAACTCGGTGGCCCGAAGGTTTGCAGGAAACTCCGAAAGACCAGACAATATTTATAAAAGGCTACCACTTGGGGACTCGCCAATGGTATACCCAGTCTCTGGCCCACAGGATTCAGAAACGAAATCTCCATCTACATAGGAGACAACAAGATCGTAAGCGCCATTGGGAGATCTCCACCCTCCGAAAGACAGCGTCCGCCGCAAATTTGCATCGACACCTACAGCCCTATTATGGGCCACCGGACTTTGTTGGAAGAACGGGATTTCGTCCTGTAAATTCTCCCTGTTTGGATTCATCTTTGTGCTCACCACCTACCTTACAGGACTTTCAGCCTGCTGTTGCGCTCCTTGCTCACCTAATGGAGGTCTGTTCCCTCACTTTCTAAGTACTAAATCAATCTGACAACCCTCGGTCTTTCAAGTCAACCGACTCTGAAATTGCAGTAGTCCATGACGACGAGTGGTGCCTCACCTACAGCTATGATGTCGCCACGATAATCGAAGAATTTTCTGAGTGTTTTCTAAATGCCGACGGAATTGGGGCAGAGGTGATGAATCGTACATATCACTACGCACATCGACTAATCTGCCTGTAGGAGACTAAATTCCACATCAGCTTCCCTAGTCCACCCTTACCTTTCATAGGCAAGAAGGAAACGGCCCAGACATCCGATACACTTGAAAAAACTGCATTAATAAAGACTTTGAAGGATGAAGAAGAAAAACTCCGCAAAGATATCATTATTTCCTCCTTCGGAAAGCCACATACAAAATCCAATTCACTTCCGGAAGGAATTTCGTTGCATAAATCACTCACCCGTTGCCCGTCGTCACCTTCAATGTCACAGGCTCGGAGGAGGACTGTTTCCACAAGTGGGAAGAAGCCAAATGTGATCAAAACTTACTTCCTGAGGACCATACAATTTGCGGATAGTTGCAAAATTGTTCTAATGGGGGACAGTGGCGTCGGCAAGACCGCCCTTGCGCATAAGGTAAGGCCCTATCACTCTAACATCCTCTTACATCTATAAATTCGTTATCCAGTTTATGGAAATCCTCCCAAGTAAGCCAATGATCATCTGACTATCAATGTCCTGACATGAAATCTGCCTATTAATCAGAAAACTCCCGAGTTAGTCTTATGATAGCTTAAAATGGTCCAAGACATCCTATAGGCTGACCCATCATGATAACAGAATCGTGATAAAATAGTGGAAAACTCTTATCGGCGAGTTCTCCCCGTGGATAACCGAATATGCGCCATCGAGGTCATTGATACCTCTGGGAAAGGTACGCCCGTATTCTTCAGGACGCAAAATTTTACTCGCTAACTGTAATTGCAACGAAATAGACGGATCCGAACACCTTATTCATAACTACTTCTCGTGAGCCTAACAATATCGCTTTAGCTATCTCATTATCTAAACAGATGCAGCGAGCGTCAAGCTTTTGCACTCGTTTATTCAGTAAACTCTAGAGCGAGCTTCGATCGCATCGAGGACTTCCGCCGGGCTATATTACGCTACTGCCATTGCAAAGTCTACATACTCGTCGCGAACAACATCAACGACGGATCCAAGAGGGAAGTATCAGAGGAAGAAGGCCAGCAATTGGCCGAGATGTTTGATTGTGATTATATCGAGACGACGCCGAGAACGGGGAAGAATATTGACCAGTTGGCCTCTGACCTTGTTCGGATACTCAGAGGTACAAGGCCGATGTTGACTTCGCCTCAGTTGCCAGCTACTCGGTTTTAGAATCAGAACTATTGTGATGGTGTATTTGTAAATCTGTAAATCTATTTTTGGCCAAGTCTGGTGACTTAAGGACTGAAGGTGTATTTTTAGCTTCCCCCACCTTTTATTTCTCCGAATGACCCGGGGCAAGAGTGATTTATAGAGAGCCAGGGTCATACTTATCTGCGAACATTCGAAAATCGTCTGATTTTTGACAGGTCGGGCCCACCTGGAATAGCTCCCACCTCCCTGCACGCCCAAACGTTCTCAGGTGCTCTATCAGCAGTCGCTTCTCAATTCCTTTGCGGGTTTTTTTCGCAGTAACTGCTGGCTCTGTTCCAATGCGAAGAAAGACCGACAGCTTCTGGAGAAGGCGATGTTTTTCCTCACAAATATGATAAAAGAAGGAAAAAAGGAAGGGTAGGAGTCGTAGTTCACATCATGAAGCTTTCTACGAGCCTTGTTTCTCTGGCCTTGGCTATAAGCCCAGCCATTGCAGTCATTCCCATTTGGGGTCAGTGCGGTGGTAATGGTTGGACTGGTGAAACTAGTTAGTCAATTATATATGGCATTCTAGCTTTTGGATGCTGACTTAAATTAACTAGCCTGTGCATCCGGATCCGTATGTGTTGCGCAGAATGAATGGTACTCCCAATGCATCCCTGGATCCACCACGGCGCCGACCACATCACATACAACTACTCCCCCTACTACCACCCCTCCGACTACTACGTCGTCCCCTCCCCCCGCATCTACAGGATTTGTGAAGACATCCGGGACCAGATTCACGCTAAATGGCGCCAGATATACTGTTGCAGGGTGAGATCCCAACATATATTATCAGTGGACACCATCCGCTAATATGTATGCCAGAGGTAACGCTTACTGGATGGGCTTGACTGGACTCAGCGCTGCAAATATGAACGCCGCCTTTGCCGACATCAAGAAGGCAGGAGGAACGACAGTGCGGACATGGTGAGGAATTTCTGAACAATGACAGTCAAAGTCTTATTTCCAACGTGATCATTATACAGGGGTTTCAATGAAGTAACCAGTCAGAACGGAAACTGGTTCCAAAGTTGGTCCGGAAGCACCCCGACGATTAATACTGGAGCGACCGGTCTCCAAAACTTTGGTAATTAGCCTTCCCTGGACGCTCGCTAGGCATATACTAACACGATGCTATTTAATAGACAATGTTGTAGCTGCTGCAAAAGCCAACGGTATCCGTCTCATCGTTGCTTTGTGAGTGTTCAATTCGTAACAATTCACATCGACACCATCTGAAAACAACGCGTAGGACAAACAACTGGTGAGCCCTTCAAAGTCTTGCCTTGTCATCAATGCTAACTATAGCTAGGGCTGATTATGGTGGAATGGATGTCTACGTGAAACAAATCGCGAACTCTGCCAACCATGACTTGTTCTATACAAACGCCGCTGTACAGACAGCATTTAAGAACTATATCAAGACCTTCGTCGGCCGCTACGTCAACGAACCCACGATAATGGCATGGGAACTCGCAAACGAGCCCAGATGCAAGGGCAGCACAGGGTAGGCGTCCCCGTTCGCTGCAATATTATCCCCCTCTTACATTGCGTATTTAGAACGTCCACAGGCACATGTACAACCGCCACAGTTACCAACTGGGCCAAGTCTATCTCCGCTTATATCAAGTCGATCGACAGCAATCATCTAGTTGGTCTTGGTGATGAGGGCTTCTACAACCAGCCGGGTGCCCCTACCTACCCATACCAGTATGTAGCTGTTTCATGACCTACATGGGACCAAGGTCATTTACACACCGGTGCAGAGGAAGCGAAGGTGTTGACTTCGACGCAAATCTGGCTATCAGCACCCTTGATTTTGGTACTTTCCACGTACGTCTCGCGTATTTGACCTCCAAGTCAAGTCCTTTCTAACATCCGCCATCGTAGTCATACCCTGTATGCCGAATGTTCCCGACTTGACTTTCAAGTATGCTGATGTCTGCGACAGATTAGCTGGGGACAAACGAGCGACCCTCAAGGGTGGGGAACGCAGTGGATCGCGGACCACGCCACTTCTCAGAACAGAGTTGGAAAACCTGTGATCCTCGAAGAATTTGGTGTTACTAGCAACCAAGCAACCGTATATTCTGCATGGTTCAACGAGATCGTGTCGTCTGGTGTGGCAGGCGATCTTATCTGGTACGTCTCATCACATAGCTATATAGGTGTTTGGGTGCTCATCTGTTGTTGAAAATAGGCAATCAGGTTCCCATCTTTCGAGGTAAGCTAGAAGTCGTGAATGCAACATGCCCTAACTTTGCTTTCAGCGGTGACACCCCCAACGACGGATACGCTGTGTACCCAGATGGCCCCGTGTATCCATTACTTACATCGCATGCCGCGGCGCTGAAAACAAGGGGATGAGATAAATGTAATCCTTTAGAACAAGTGTTTTGTTGTTTTATTTATAAAGAGTTTAACATCGTTAACACACTTGCCATTGAATTGTCTTTGAGCGGAGTACAACAGGTTTCATTGGCTTAGAAGGTAAGCTAGGAACAAGGAACGAAAGATAGGATATTATGAGAGTGAGACAAGTAACCTATCGCCTGCTGGCTCGGTCCGCTTTGGCAGCCCCTTCGAGAATGTTGGAGACTTGTTTGAACATGGGACCAACGAAACGCCTGGGGTTTGGTTTTCGTGTGTCAGTGCCTTGCTGTGGGTCATTGGGCGATATCTGGGTCGTTTCACGGGGCTTTGTGGGTTCTGTTTGAGAGTTCGGGGGCCTGGGGTGGGAGGCGGGAGGGTTTTTGTCCAGTCGCTTAGAATCAACGAGATCGTGGATCTCAGCTCGGCGAAGTATTGTCTACCATGATGCAAGATCAATCAACAGAGCGTACAGTTAGGATTTAAGCTTCACCTCCTGAGGAATAGAGACAAGATAGCCAAGTGTGTTGCGGTCAACCGCACTAAGCTGTAAGAGACTACCATAGGCTTCCTTGAAAACACCTCTGATCCTACGCCAGTCACCAACCACCCTTGCAGCGTCATTTTCTAAGTGAGTTTCTCAGAGTCAGCCATTATTTTGGGAGAGCAAGATACGGATAATGACCTGGGTTGATCAGGCACTGAATTGACAGTCGGTCTGCATTCGGGTCTTTGACCCACGGGGCAGAATCTTTTGGAACCAAATGTCCCTCAGAAATGGAGATGCAAGACGTCGTATATGGGAATTCCAAGCCATAATATAGCATGAAGTCAGTTATGAGAGCCCCGAGGGATTCATTTTCTAACGGTTTATCGATAAAATATTGTGGGCGTTTGCCGGGGTTGAGCTACGAAAGAACTCATGGGGGTTAGTGGGTTGCTTGGTTTAGCATGCAGATTATCATCACCTGTAAGAAGCTGATACACATGCAAGTTATTGTGTAGCTACCCAGAGTAGCTCTGGAGGCATCATTAAGCCCCCGCTGCTGGAGGAAAGCTTTTACAACCATGATCAGGGGTGTGAGTGCGGGCATTCTAGCAATATATCCCTTGATTATCTCGGTTCCTTTAAGGCCATCCACATTGTTGATGCCAATATCAACGCTGAAAGAACCTAGAATGTATTAGTATCAAAATGATATAAGTCGGATCTATCCAAGGCACCCACCGTATTGAGGGAGAGTTGTAAAAGTCACAATCGGCACGCGGGCATGATGATTTACCACTACATGATGGGTGAGGCCAGCTGTTTTCAACGTAGAGGACAATTGAAATAGGGTTTTTTTGGTCGTGTGGGGTGAAGATCCAATAGACATGACTATGTCCATATCACTAAGAAAAGTGATGAGGATTTCGGGCCAGTGAGATAGTATCGTCTAGCAAGATACCTGGTAGGTAGATATAGTCCCGTTGCACAACTACCAAAAAGGTCTAATGTCGCGTACGGAAAACGTCTTTTTACTGCATCTTGAATTTGTGCTAATGTGGTTTGTCTCGCGACCGCTTCCTGGGGGGTTGGTCGTATGTAGTTCGTAAAAGCGATTATTTCATCGTGAAGCCTGGTTCAGGTTGGAGAGTAGTAGATATGAAAGACAAAAAACTCTTGCCTCTGCTGAATGGTGTGGTATTCGCGTTCTGGTATGAGATCCAACCAAGGCATGAACGACGAGTTTGTGTCTATCTCCTGGGGCATTATCTTGGTCTTCCTGCGAGTCCTATTTCGCCTACTGGATCCTTGAATGAATATATCATCGTTCTGAGCTTGTTTACGAACTTCTCGGTTGATTACAGACAGTGTTGACTCTTTCATTGCGTAAAATAGTTCTACTCGGGAAGGTGAGAGTAAAATAGATATAGAGTCGCCAAAACTAGTTTTAGATTACAGTTTTTCATGAGGAAACTATAACTGTGGCGTTTGCCGCGGGCAGAAGACAAATGCACGTGCCCGCTCCATCGCTTATATCAGCCACTATCTGAGACAATTGAAACTGACAGGAGTTCGTTACATTGCTACTCAGCAGACATATAATCCCTCTATAAATCGGATGGCTGACAGTATTTCGGTGTCGCACTTGCCAGCAGGTACGAAATGCATTAAAGATTCTCTTCATTTAGCTTAAACTTATTACCTCATTTTCAAGTCAAAGTTGGCGGTCGGCGTCTTTCGATCTCCACGAAACCCAAACACCATGTCACAACGTACATATATACTCTATTTTCACATAATCACAGTCATTCAACCGCTATCCTAGGGAGCCCACTCCAGTAGAACCCGATGCTCCTGCTTCAGAGAACACTGATTATCCCAGACCAGCAGCACCCGGAGATGAGGTAGTACACCCTCACCCTCCTCACAACGAGGAGGAAATGCCACCAAAAAAGGAGAAGAAACATGGTAGTCATGAGAACGAGAGAAAGCTAAAGGAGCTTGCACACCGGAAGGCAGAAATCACCCGACCAACGAAAGACTTGATGCCTGGGAATAAGGGATTTGGGGCGAGCGGTAGAATCGCACAGCCTGCAGGCAAGAGCCTCAGTGTCTGAACAAATATTTTGATGACTTTCGCGATACTGCTCCCAATTGAAGTGTAAGATATAGCTGGTGTTGTATTTGTATTTGTATATCTTTCCAATTGAGTTGTCGTACCTTGTGTATGTGCATATTCTGGCAGACTAAGAACGTGAAAAACATGCCATGCCAAGGCGCCATGCATACGGGGTCATCATAACACAGCATACACCTATATGATATCAAAATGTGGGAGGAAAGTTTACAGAGTCTATAGGTCTTCCGAAACTGCTGCTGTCTCAGCGGCCGCCTTTCTTTTGCCTCTGAGCTTCTTTGCTGGTGATGGCTTGGGTTCTTTCTGCGCGGCGAGCAGAGCAGAGACACGGGCGAGTGCAGCCTGTGGTGAGGAAATATTGTGTTAGTATCGTGGTGGTAAACATACCAACGAGAAACTGGAGAAAAAACACAAAGAAAAACGAAAAATGTAAGCGCCAAAGTGTCGGATCCTTCCGCGGCGAGAAACGAACGGGGCCCGATAGCGACATGGCGAGGTATCCATCGGAAGTTGATCGCTTCCAATGGATGAGGTCTATATTGCAAACGTGTCCACGCCCAGCCTTCATACGCTTTTCAGCGGTTCCAGTGGGTTCTAACGAGAGTGCGTCGTCCATGTCCGAATTACATAAAGAATAATAACATAACGGAAGAGGAAAAGTGATGAGAGCAGCATTGTAATAGCGACTCACAGTGCGGAGGTCAGGTCTGTATCCCCTCTTCGTTGTGGTGTTGGCTGCAATACCGAGCGCACGGCGGCTGCCTGATCGTGGGCGGATGGTGGATGTGGAGGACGCGGATGCAACAGCAGAAGGCGATGCTTTTGACTTGCGGGTGGAGATCTGGAGGCCGCTAGCGGAATCTGCAATATGGATAGTCTGTGTGATTACAGTTAAGACGGATATTCAAGGTGATGGGATTGGACAACGAACCTTGGAGTTGGCCAAGCCAGAGAATTTGAATGAGTGCAGATTTCGGAGGTTACCCTGAAGAAATGGATATCATTTAGGACACCAGAACGTTTTGGGAGATTCGTAAGAGGTACGCACGGGCTCCTTGGAGAATACGGGACCTTCGACCACTCGTTTCACAATGAACGAGTTGTTTTTCTGCGGATTTTGAGCAGGAAAATTAGTGGACGTGCATGAACATGACAGCCTGGTTTCAACGAACGCGGAGGAGGAGCCACTGGAGATCGTTGGACATGATGGAAGATTTGAGGGATGCCTACAAAACTTGTTTAAATGTCGAGGACTAATTGGGGTGGCTGATAAGGTACTGTACAGTTGCTTGCAGCACAATAACAACAAATATCCCAGACTCTAAATCGGCGATTGTTTGTCTTGATCTTTGAATATAAACAACCGCTTT
>CEMJ01392154.1:720-13330 GCA_900068955.1 Clitocybe nebularis | reverse complement strand
CGGTTCCAGCCTCCAGGGAGAAACCATACCTTATCCTTCAACAATGCCAAGCCTATATACAGATTACAGATCGTTGAGATATGTCAAGAGTGAAGGGGAGAGAATTGTTTCGCTTCACGTTTGGGGATACGAAACGCCGCGTCAGCATTGTTGTAGTGAGACCCATCATGGTTTCAAGTTCAAATTACTTGGTCTACGTCCCAAGAGTCTGAGAACGTATGTAAATCAATACTCATGTTTTCTTTCTTCTCCCCCCCGAGCGCGAGGCTGGACCAGTTATTCGCAATGTATGATACCATTATCAGCGGCGTTTGTCGCCGGATTGGGAACGCAGAGAAACTCGCGGAGTGGCGTTATGGCTAGAGTGTTAACTTAACACGATTGGAGGTAGGTATCTAATTGATGAACAGTGTGGTGCTCATGGTATGTCGAGAGGTTAGTTGAAAACAGAGTGGATAACTATCTTGGCTAGCATGTTCACAGGTTGTTTGTTCGAAGTCCCGTTTGAGTCGTCGACTTGAGTCTTTGAGGAGCAGCATTATACATGCTCCAGGGAACTGGGAGATAGAGGTGACGTTGACGACCCTAAAGGATGTCGGAGAGAAAACAGTTTTGGTCGTGCCCAAACAGCCCCTAGTTATCGTTGTCGCAGACAAAACTACCAGTTAACTGGCAGTTCACTTCTCCCCAAGCTAAACAATCACTAGCTGGGCGTTTACCTGAATAACACCGGCACAGTGTACTTTCCCTTCATGTAGGGAAATTCCAGCAAAATTAAAGTTTACTCTTCACACTCTTCACATCATGTGCACCTATCGATGCATCAGGTCCACGCGCCTCCTAAATATAACAAGGTGTCGTGTGGCATGAATGTAATTAATTTTCATAGTTATTCGCCTTGATTCATTCCACGTTGTTACTTGCCCCTTCGATGGGAGAGGGAGAGCCAATAGATCAGGGATTGTTGGATAAAACGCTATCGGGGTGCAATCTTGAAGGGGTTTCGAGCCCTGTACCAGAAGCTCCCGACCATGCAAGGAAGCTAGACAAGTGAGTTGTTTCAACTAGAGGATCAGCGATTCACAGGTGGTTATATGATACCATCCCCCCCTCTTTTATAAGTATGATGAGCGGCATGGATACGATGGTTCTTAGGATGATTGAGGCATTCCAGGAAAGGCTCATCGCGGAATCGACCCGAAGAGCTGCGATGGATGAACCAGTGCCTGAGCCAGAAAAGCTCGGTCCCACGTATCCAGCACCGGAAGCAGTCATCTTTCACGCTTCGTTTCCATCACTGAGGTGATATTGTCGATATATCGCCCGCAGCAACACCGTACCGATTCCGCTTCATCGACTGCGCCTCGTTCGTACAGGAACAAACCCTCCGTATCGTCGAGTACTCTGACATCTCGGATATCACTTACGCTGCTGTTTCATACATTTTGCGTGGCGTCATTGGCCCGCCCATCGCTGCCATGTCTCAATATGGAACGTTTGCCGTGGAAGGTGCAACGGATGGAGATCCGATCAGCATCGATGTCCTTATCCACGCATGTACGGCGGCTCTAGAACAGGATGCACCCTATCTATGGCTTGACCGACTTTGCATCATGCAGAACAGTCGCGAGGACAAGGCCTGGCAGATTAAGAATATGTACAAGCTCTATTCTTCGTGTAAAGAATGCTTCATCCTTCCAGGTGGTACGCGCCGTCTCGCTAGCTTGGAGGAGCCTACAATGTGGATTCACAGGGGATGGACTTTGCAGGAAGCTGTGGCGCCAAAATCAGCGAGAGTTCTGTTCGCATGGGATTTGGAAGGGGGTGCCTTTGGGAACCCAAAGAAACCCCTTGGAACCAGCGGGAGTGTCCAGGAAGTCATCCCTGGGCAATCCGCAACGAGTCAATTGCGTAGCCTTGTTAAAGCAAGCGTGGCCGAAGGGGTCCGGTTCAGGGTGGTTGGTGGACGCCCTGTCAACGTGACAATCGACATCTTTGGAAATCAAACAATTGGTGGAAGACGCCATGCTTCTGCGCTTGCAGCAGCCCTTACACTGCCTGGCGTAGAGGACCCTACAATGGAGCGTAAAGGGACGGCACTTTGGCGTAGTGCACACATGCGCACGTCATCACGACCGGTCGATATGGTATTCAGTATTATGGGACTGTTCGGCGTCACCCTCGACCCACGCGCTTTTCACGCAGACGATCGCTTAGGGGCGACGATTGCACTCGCGATGGAGATCCTCAGTAAGGGTGGCAGCCCAAGTTGGCTTGCTATATCGCTGTCGGTACCGCCTCACCAGTTTCTTTCATCGTTCCCACAGTTTCCGAAAACCAATGAAGCCGGAGGGGCAGTGTTGCAGACTGATTCTGGACTTATAGAAATCGCAGATCTGATGGAAGATACGGATGGGTGGTTATCCATGAAAACACTACCAGGTGCAGCTATGGATGCTTCGGGATACCTCGCTATCACAACAGTGGCCGCCCCAGTGATGCTCACAGAACAACGACGCGAGAAGATATCTGTCCAAAAGGAAGAATATGACTCCCAGCTGCTCCTCTATCACAATATGCATTCCCACCCTTTTCTTGTAGCGCAAGATGGAGCGGTATGGGAAACTCTGCCATGGCAGGGCGATTCCGAAAGCGGTCGTGCACCTGAAGCATTCGTGCTATCGCTTGGGCGCATGCGCACAATGTCTAACAGCCGAATTTTCGATAGTCAGTCCTTGATCAAAGCAATAATGGTGGTGGAACACGCACCGGGGAAGTTCCACAGAAGCTCATCGTGGTTTGTTTTCAATTTCCTGTCATACCAATTTCCCGGATGGGAAGAACACACCTTCCATGTTGGTGGTCCAAAAAGCGCATCTGAATAGAATCGTGTAGCTGTAAAGTATCATGTTGAAGCAGGCTGGTCCAGGTTGTCAGCCACTGCCAGAGAGAACTTATTTATGTAACTTGAAAATTCTCACGACATGATGGGTTGAAATTCCTGTCAAGGTGCCACGAGTTGTTGACTGTTATTGATTGCATATCTTAATACATAGATGCAACACGCACCAGTCATGTGCTAAGGGCTTAAGTATAGAAAGTGCAACGAGTAGCAACAGCACTGCCAAACGAACAAGACGGCTTTCCATGCCCCCCTTTACGGTCATCCAAGCTCGGGAAACAACACTTAAAAATCTATCAGGCTATCTACCAGGATCTCCGGAGTGTATATCGAGTCGAGCCAAGATCACCCATACCTTGGTCCCAAATTATCAGGGCCTGGCGGACGTACACAATCTCTCAAAGGTGTGGTGGCTTCTAGCGACTCCAGAGTCCTCGGGCGAAATAAGTTTCTGCTGAACATGAGTCTTGCAGGTCGACGTACCACCGAAAATTATATATGAAGCCACTCTAGATCATGTAATTCAGGACGGCACACCTCTCGACATATCTTCAACTGCCACCCCCGAGAGATACCGGCTTGTGGATTGCGCCCAACTGGTTGAGAATCATGTTCTACGCATCTACGAGTTCTCTGACTTTCCGCATGTGGCCTACTCCGCCATTTCATACGTCTGGCGCGGTAACAGTGTCGATCTAAGTTTCAATGGTGCCGTTTTTTCCGTTCGAGGTGCAGAGGATGCGGACCCAATTGGGGTTGAGGTCCTCCACGATGCATGTACAGCGTCTCTAGCATGTGGGGCGACACACCTCTGGCTTGATCGTCTTTGCATAATGCAGACAAACAAACAAGACAAGCGATGGCAGATCCGTGAGATGTACGGGCTCTATTCCTTCTGCATCGTGTGTATTGTCGTTCCCGGTGGTCTTCAATGCTTGGTCCCGCTTGATGAGGAGACCCAATGGATCCATCGAGGGTGGACTTTGCAAGAGGTAGTTGCTCCACCAGTTGTTGCAGTACTTTTCGCATGGAACCTCGGGAATGGTAAAGGCTTTGGCAAGTTTGCAGGTGAGGATTACCGCCACGACATAGAGGTGGTTCGGCCGAATAGGTCAGCCATGACATCGCTACCTTGGGTCCTCTCTGTTGCAGTCGCTGGTCATTTCGAGTTCAAAAACGACGAACGGCATGTCGTAGTGAAAGCCCAGCTCTTTGGTACACAACGTCCCGATTCTGTAGCTGGTAACTCTGACCCAGAACGCGTGATGCTACCACACATCGGCGCACTGGCATTCGCTATGGATAGACACCTTGATACCGATGATATGAAAGATTATTGTGTCTGGCAAAGTGCACTCATGCGCACGTCTTCACGACCAGTTGACATGGTCTTCAGCATAATGGGGCTGTTCGGCATCACCCTTGATCCAAGTGCTTTCGACATCGATGATCGTATTGGGGCGACAATTGCGCTTGCACGTGAGGTTCTGCAGAAAGGCCGACGTGCAAGTTGGCTAGGGGTATCCTTCCGTATACCCCCATGCCGACAGCTCTCAACGTTCCCCACCTTTCCACATACCTCTGTTGCAGGAAAAGCACAGCTGAGTTGTCCCGAGGGCGAGCGAGAAGTATGGGAATTTATAGATAGCGATTATCCCAATGAGGCCGCAATTGGGCCTTTACCTCAGGGAAGTATGGATAAGGACGGTTTCCATACCTTCGATGCACAAGCCATACGTGTTGTGCGTGTGGCTACAGATCTGCAGCAAGAATCCCTCCAAGCCGATATTTTCTACGATAGCGCCCCCCACCCGACCAAGGTTAGGGCCGTAGATGGGTCTGTTTGGTGCGTTTGCGGGGAAGATGGTACCGACAGCAACCAGCTACCTCGAGGAGAAGGACAGAATTTTGCTATTTCACTTGGATTCTATAACTCGATGCCGGCCGGAACCTCTGGCGATAACGTACGTGCTATGCTCGTCGAGGAGCATTCCCCCAACAAGTTCCATGTACGATCGTACTTCATGCTGAGTCATAAATCCCTGGGTTGGGTTTCTTCGTGGCCTCAGCATAATTTTTGTGTTGGTGGCTATGACGAAATGACGGATGAATCTGGTGGCACGGTGTTAGAGACAACAAAAGTCAAAAGGGACTTCCTTGGGATGCTAAATAGTCTCGCGGATAGGGTAGTGAAGTGGCTTCTATACATGTGCAAATAGGTGTAACGTAATCTACATATTGTATGAGGTTGTCATTGCCTCCATGATAGAGGCATGTGCTCATCTCTCCACTGTGCTTCCGGCGCCTTTTCCATCAAATATGCCATACGCGTTCCACCCATGGCGCCTTTGGAAAATCTCGGTATTGATGCACATTGCATAATCAGTTTCTCGCCTTCAACCTCCTGTGACCTCAAACTGTTTGGGCTCAATGACTTCCTCTTCGTCACGTATGTCTCGCCCCAGATTGCTATTTGTATCGTGCTTATCATAATTGAGGGTCAACAGCAGCTGGAAATGAATCTTTAACGAGACTGTCAATATCTTCGAGAGTTACTTCGCAACCAGAGGATAATACCATCAGGCATGTTGGATTAAATGACAGTGGGAGTTCTCAGGATATTGAAGGAGGACAAGATGATGGGTCTGGCAGGCTTGGAACAGAGGGCGTTGGTGTTAGGTTTAATCATTTTGATCCCACAGAATATATCAACGTATGTTTAACTGAGCTCATAAACACGAGGGAGCCTCATAAAACACAGGAGGTGACCACGACATCTAGTGTTGGCGGTAGGCACAATTCCTCACCCCGCTCCAGCCATGTCGAGCGGGCACTTATACCTGGGGAAATACAGCCCCCTCACGACTCAACCCCCAGAGACGGGCCTCGACGCGATGGAACATTGGAATATCCCTTTCCTCCCGGCTTCATACCTCTTGAATTTATACCTTTTGAAAATAGGCCCGAAGGATTCCACCGACAATCTCCTGCCAATGACAGACATTGGAGCGGAATAAGAAGTGATACGCAAAGCCAACAAATCCAATCATCACCCTTCACGCCGATTCTACCCGGTCCGATGCCACAGACTCCCTTCCTATCAGCGATAGGAGTACAGAAGAGCCCTCACAATCAGACCCCACTCTTTGTGTCGGGCTATTCAACTACACCCGGTTATTCAAACCCACCCGGCCCACCAAATACACCTGATCATCAAAAAACGCCTGATCATAAAGCAACACCTGATCATAGAAAAACACCTGGTTATTCGAGTCCCGGTTCTACACCTTTCCACTCGGGACACCCTCATTCTGGACACGGGCCTAAAAAAGGCTTTGCAGTTATCGATCCGTTCGTACCTTCTATAGCTTATAGCATGGGAAATATGGCACCCACCCAAGAAACTGCAGATTCGAAACTAGAATTTGGAGCATCTCCATTTCTAGTACTTTCTCCAACATACCAAATCAGCGTCGATTCCATGATGAAGAAAGTGGAGCCTAGTACCTCGGCATACCTTTTTGCCTTCCTCACCGACACTTTGCCACGTCAAATCTATCTACACTTCCTCCTCCGCCTACCTTCACTTTATTTCTCCCGTGTGACTCGCATCTTTAAAGATGCAGAGCTAGGCATTCCAGATATCCAAAAGATGGCAGCTGAATTGGCGAGCCCGGGTACAAGTTTTACTCACAAACTTCAAAGTTCGGACTCTCCTATTGATTCCCATTCGTCTGTGGCCTTCGGCTCTCTCAAGTCGTCGTGGGAGGGTTTTATTGATTCCGTCATGAGAGAGTGGAAGACTACTAACCTAACATTGTGTCAATTCTTCTCTTGTCGTAAGTTTATAGTGTTTTGTGTAACTTGTGGTGACTGACGAGCTCATTTACAACACGTAGTGTTATACTCACTACACTCCAAATCTCTGATGCTGCAACAGATCCTGTAACCCGACAGTCAGGGATCATGTCTTTGATTTGTGGATTGATGAGCCTGCTCTATGGATGTATGTACATTATACGATTTGGGACTATGCGGATGGCATATAAAGCTGCGGCGTGGGCCGAGGTACGCTTTTAGCTATGTATACTACCAATAGTAATTATCTACTAACTTACCTATTTCACCAGGAATCACAAAAATCAAAAACTACAATATGGTGGAATGTTTGGGTATTTCTTGCGATGCCCGTCATTTGGTTGTCCTGGTAAGAGGTTTTTCAGATAGTTGTGATAGGTGGTTGTAATAGGCAATTTACTGCTAATCGTTATAGGTCAATCATTCTGTACTTGGTCTGCATTATGTCGTTTCTTTGGCGTAGTGGTTCAGATCGAGATCCAACTCTGGAACTAACCCCTTCGGCAGGCTTTGGACCCCGGATAGCAACAACTGCGATTTTTTCTCTTGGAATTTTTTACTTTATTTCCATTGTTCGAACACTCAGCCGTTATGGAGAAGCGATGGACCAAGACTGGCAAAGAAAGATGACTGAACAGATACCTCCCTCGCCATCTGGTTATCTCATATCGAATGATGTTTATCCAGTCACGTTATCTGGTGTTGTTCCAATTGTCGCTCGAGAAGTTTTTCCAAGGAACCTAAGTATTCTGGTCAAAGCATTCGACACTTTCAAAGTCATGGATCTACATTTCGGCCCCACCCCAACCAGGCCTATCCCTGAGTATCTTCTTCAGCGGGGGGTAAAGACGTCAGACTGGGTGCAATTCACCGCAGTGAGCTAAGGTCTCTTTCATCTATCACATCCGTTCAACTACCCCTTAGGATGTATCCCTCGTATGGAACGGTCAGTATCCTGGCCTTCCTGTCAACACATCACACCACAATACGTACTCGAGTACGACAATCTGGTCCCGTCCCCAAGATGTCCTTTCTCGTTTTCTTGACTGGTGGAATGTCAGATTCTTCTATCCACTCCACACAGAAGTTTTGCTTTGTCAGGAATATCTCCAGGAATTCCCTGATTCTCCAGTATTTGCCATATACATGAGGGATTTTAGGAATCTTTCCCTCAGAATGGATCAATTCTTTGTCTCTGCCCCCGAAGGTCTTTCTAAAATTCACATTTTTGAGCCAGCAAATTCTCCAGCACACACCACCGTTGGCTTACGACACGCACCATATTTTTCCGAAGGGAAACCCAGGCCGCTGTCATTTCCGACGACCAAAGTGGTTGACCTACGTTTCCAATATTCTATACCTCATACTATGCCAAAAGATCTTTTGGACCGCGATATTCGAGACGATAGATGGGATAATTTCATCAAGGTGAGGGCCTTAATACATCTTAACACTATTCCATATCGACTGGTATGATTCTTAAAAGGCTGCTTCCGATGTGTGGAATACCATCCTCCCTGTCAATAACCATCATTCAGGACCATTTCCTCGGCCTCAGGATGCGGTACGCAGCCTTATTGCCATGCGTAACACCCGATATTTCCATCCTCGCGGGAGCGAACTTGTTTTATGCGAGGAGTTCCCAACTGATCACCCCCAGTCATCTATGTTCGCTGTCTATCTTATGGATCTCAAGCCCAACCATAAAAACATCTCCGAATGCTTTGGTCAAGTTCCAATTGGACTCGATAGAATCGATCTTCATGAAGCAATGCCGGGAACGAGGAGGGCATCCCTATTTTCAGATGAGGTGGTTCAGGCTATGCATCTACGTTTGAAGATGGGCATAGAGGTATAATATGGTGTGGATAATTTCTGTTATAACGATGGATTCCGATCAGGGCGCTTCCTAACGAGGAGACAACATGTGATATAAGCTTTATCACTTCATAAGCAGTGTGTGTACTTGTGCGACAATCATTTTACTTTCTCTCAAGCGCGATAACATGCCTTCAGGTGTTTGATATTACTGTGCGCTATGGTGAGCCCAACACCTGAGGATACCAACTCTTTCGAGCTCAGTAGACGCCGTTCCGATGTTTCCTGGAGGCTACTTATGTATCGCATAATGATGTTACCCCCACGTGCCACACTCGTGAGGAGCATTCCCCAACAAGTTCTGCGTATGCCCATACCTCATACTGAGCCACGAATCCTTACGTTGGGTTTCTTCGTGGTCTCGACATAGCTTCTGCCTTGGTAGCCATGAAATGATGGATGACTCTGGTGGTACAATGTCAAAGATGACAAAAGTAAAAAGGAAAACTTGCCCAAAGTACCAAATAATAAGGTAGCAAGGCGACTTCAGTACATATTTAAGTTGTCATGTTTCAAAAACATGTTGTTGAGCCACATGTGCAAATAGGTGTAACGTACCCTGCGTTGCGCAAGGCTCTCCATTGTGACCTCCACCCTAGCCATGCCACCAGGGATTTCCAGTATACCGCAAAGCAGATTAACAGATTCAAAAATAGAAGGGCGGGTCATTTATGAATCTGCTCTCAACCTATTGGTTAATGCCATCATTGACATTACCCCAACTGCTGCAGTAGGACACTTTCGATTTATTGACTGTATGCGCTATGCCAGGGACCAGGTTCTATGCATAGAAGAATACACAAGTATTTCGAATTTACGGTATTGTGCAATCTCATACATCTGGAAGGGGAACCCGGTTGATCAATCAACGGCATCCGACAACTTGGGAACTTTCTCTGTGAAGGGAGCAGAGGACGGCGACCCCATCAGCATTGATGTCCTGCACCATGCATGTGCTGCATCTCTCCTTGAAGGTGCAGATCATTTATGGCTTGACCGCCTATGTATAATTCAGGCGAGTCGTGATGATAAAGCCTGGCAGATTGCGCGCATGTACGAAATTTACAGGTCATGTGAAGTTTGTATTGTTCTGCCAGGTGGCGTTGGCCGATTGGTTTCGGATGAGGAAGAGACGGAGTGGATCACTCGGGCATGGACCTTACAAGAAGTGGCAGCACCGGAAAGGGTCATGGTTCTCTTTAACTGGGAGCGTGGTTCAGGCGAATGGGAGGGTTGGCAAGGTGGGGTCAAAGGGCGAGTGACTGAAGTCTTCTCCAAGAGATCGGCCATGGTGCCTCTCCTTGAGGTGTTGAAGGCCTGTTATTACCCTATGGCTCTGACATGGACCCCGGCGGACGAATCAGACAGCTGTGACGATATCTCACCGTCAATTCTTGGATCCTATGGGGAATCCTCCATTGGGTCACTCTTATGGGCGCTGGAAGTAGACGATCCAGATGGAAAAGCTGTTGCCATCTGGCAATCTGCACTACTACGCACGTCATCTCGCCCCGTGGATATGGTCTTGAGTATAATGGGTATATTCGGTGTTGCCCTTGATGCACGAAAGTTTCACAAGGATGATCGTATTGGCGCGACAATTTCCCTCGCACAGGAAATTTTGCGCAATGGTGGAAAACCTGCCTGGCTTGCAATGTCATTAGATATCCCTCCTTCTCAATATCTCTCTTCGTTTCCTGATTTCCCAACAACAAATGTCAGCGGTGATATCCATTGGGACTCAAGACATGGGCCTGTCGATGCTACTATTAGCGATGATATATATGATATCGATGGGCTCAATGAAGTTGATTCGGACAGGGAGGGAGAAGAAGGAGAAGATGTGTCTAATGTATTGTTACCCCCCTCTTGGGTAGAGAATATGCCAAATGGGACCATGGATGATGATGGCTATCTAATCATCACTGGAAAGGCTGCTGCTGTTGTTTTCACCGGAGAGGTCTTTGGCAGAAGGCGTACTACCTTGGCAAGGAATAATACCGGTACACTAACCTCTGGAGGTGATATTCGTATTACCGCAACAGACGGAAAGGTGTGGGTTATTATGAAACAGAAAGACACCCAGGAAGGGCAGTTGTCATCTAATCGGGATCAAATTCAAGCTTTCATCGTGTTCTTAGGTGTTTCTCACAAGTTCCCCCGAGATCCCGTTTTTCAACACGACCCCCGTCCATTCGGAGGAATTATCCTTCCAGAAGACAGTCCTCTCCGAGCATTTGCTCTTGAGGAACACAGGCCAGGAAAATTCCATCGATCCTCAGCCTTCATGTTTCCCGAGGAGTTCAAAAAGATTGTCGAGGAATGGGATGAACATACCTTCGCTATCGGAGGACCGGAACCCCTCTTACCCGAGATTCACCGGGGACCAGCACTCATGTCACAGGACTTTCAACCGCAAAGTCCATCCAAGAACGCTGAACCGGTTCCACCGTTGTCCTGATTGGACCTGTCTATCGGTTTGGAAGCATACTGTAAAAGAGCTCCTCATGCAAATTTGTAGGTGGTGGAAGGTCTTTATAATGAGAGGGAGGGACGAAACAGTTATGTAGAAAGCAACATGTTACCTCCTTAATCCGTTATATTACCCATAGTTGACCCGCAGGTGAAGCCAACAGAACAAAATGGAGTCGCGGCACCTTCTCATTTTACTTTTTAGGTGAGTTTATGTCGCACCCAACTTGATGGGTTTGAAGAAATACTAACTAGACTACACCTAAAAGGATCACAAGATCACACCGCAACATTCATGCTCTCGAAGTCCGTAGGGAGGAATCTTTCCTCAACAAGCAAACTATCTTCCATGCAGGATATCGGTAGGTTACCTGGCGCCCCTCAAGGTTCCCAGTCCTGGGAACAGTCCTAGATGCTTATGATAATGAGTCACCTAACATGAGGACCATTTTACAGAATTGAGCCTTTTCATTTTACTGCCAACCTCCCAGTGATCGCCGAAGTGACGTGTGTCGAGGTTATGATCTTCGGCTCATCCATCGTCGCGCGAATCCTCCAAATATAGATTTTCCAGGCGTTGTTGTACACAGGGTTCTTGTACCTTAAACATAAACCGCTTGCAACAAAACCAAGGAACCGTATGACACGTCCCCGTTAGAGAGCCAACAGTTGGATAAGTAGCGTGTTAAATGCACATCACCAGGCGGCTTCGAAACGTCAACAAGATTACACAAAGAATGCGGTTGTAATCACCGTCGTCGATAACAGGTGTACTCCTAAAGATCGTTGTCCACTGCTCATTGTGTCGCCAATTTATATGGTGTGGCGGTTGGAAGTTTCTGTCTGCCAGGCTCATGAACCAATAACGTTCTAGAGGACCATCAACCATCAGTCCAAAAAGACCACAAGTGAGAGAAACCAACAGAATAAAAAACGAAGTTGCAGCACCCTTCCTTTTTTGCCTTCCAGGTAAGGCTGCCATGATGATTATTTGTTTTCAATCCAAGGCTTCGGGGCCCATAACCTATTGAACAAGGTAATGCTCAGTGATCACAGCAGTGCTACCAACTTTTATCTAATCTAAAATTCATCAGAGAGCTTGTATTTTGGGGTCCTTGGATCAACGAGAACAATCTCTACTCAGCTGAGGCATCTAATGGAGCGAGTATGTTAGACATTCCCGGTGGTCATGTTCTTGATGCATTGATCTTCGCACTTGGGCCCATTACTTGCCACTATGGCGATCCAATACCCAACATCTGATGTCATGACTGCCGACTTCAAACCAACTGGTAAAACAATAATTTCAAGTGTTCCTGACCAAGTTGCTTTCACATCTACTCTCGCTTCTGGGGCTGTCTCAGCTTTCCATTGGCGTGGCGGCCTATCTACTGATGACCTACCCGCCGGCAGTCGCCCTGCCTTCTCCTGGGTCATTGATCGTGAGAAGGGGTCTGTCACTATCATGGGCGAAGGTCTTGGTGGGTCGTTCATCAACAT
>CEMJ01392151.1:0-13553 GCA_900068955.1 Clitocybe nebularis | reverse complement strand
GGCCACTTTAGTACAGCTTAGCAGCTTTTAGCACACACAGCCTATGGTCATGACGTCAGGACCTGAGGCTGAAGTTTCGAGGGTGAGAGGGAGATCAGGCATTGGCGGGAAGAATGCTTCGCTGGACTTGAAATTTTGAACTGCCATGCAAGCGACTATACCAAGTTCAATGTTCATTAGCTTCTCCAAGTCACACTCATCTTCCTGCCATTTCCATTCCAGGTTTTCCCGCGAGCAACTGCCACACGGTATTCTCGGCTCTAAAACCGACATTGATTCGCCCTTCACATCGCAGTTTCGAACGACCCTAAGGGCCTTATCCAAGGGCAACCTGCTGTTGATCGTGAAGCGATGGAACTCCACATTTTAGGGCTCGTTCCCCCCCTCCTTAACGAGCATGATGTAACCAGCGCAGCCCCCCAAGATTCGAACCAAAACGGTGGATAACCCACGGTCTCCACTGTTCGAACTAGCAGGTACTCGCAATGATTCGTGGATTGCGTTTACACACCCCTCTATATAGTTTGGTCGACGTGCGGGTAGTCCAAAGCCACTCACTCGCACACTGCACAGCTAAAGGCTTTTGAGAGACGGAGAAAATTCCGTTGCTCTCCTTCTGATGAGGGTCAGGAAATGCTGATGAGAGTTGACGTAGCGGCTTCGAACCCTGTATCTCTATGCGAAGAATTGACTCCAGCCGCACTAAGTTTGAAAATTCGGTCATCAAAGTGATGTCATCTTTCCCACCCTCTTCGACACACATATAACGATTGCAACGAATGTCTTACAATGTCCTGACAGGCCTTAAGAAGCTTTCCCCAAAAGTTACACCCGAATTTTCGACACAGGTCAATTTCAGGCCTATCTCTATCAGACCGCATACACCGTTAGCAAACATTCTCCGAGGTACCCAGCTTCGATACAGTAAGTAGACGTCTCTCTTTCGTTCCCTTCATCTCACATGTCGCCCCCAAGAATCACCATGGTTGAAGCACTGATCGATGATTTCGTCAGGGAGACCACCCCAGTACCGTCTATGAGTGTCCCCCTCCCCATGAGGGACCAAAAGGGTGAGTGTCACGTGCACAGGACACGTGAGAATTTCAGAAAGGCCATCGCGGATCGACAAACTGAACCCGTTAGCCTTTACAAAGAGAGCTGGTGGCACGAGGACAAATTCTCGTTCCATTCATCTTCCCTTTCCCTCTCTCTTTCTTCTCATTTACTTCTCGCTTTTATTTTGATTATGCCGATTTCTTACCTTATGTTATAGAGTCGTCCACCGCTCCAACAGTCCATCCTTCAGGCAGCCCCGGTATGTTTTTTTTCTCTTCCTGGAGGGTCTGACGACTCTCTAGGCTCTTGTACAATTTCTTATACCCCGCCCAGATTTATATGATATTGAGCTGCCCTTGGGCTCAAAAGTTACTGAAGCAGACACGTCTGGTGGCCCCAACGGCGCGCCTGACCCCGCGGCTAGTAACGCCAAAGGGAGAATACCAAGTTCTTCCATGCCTAATCGGCGGCGATCTCCTCGCTCCCGCTCTACATCTCATCATAGACCCCCAAACACTCGCTCTCCCCCTTCATACCCTCTCAATTATGCAGTTTCTTCACCTAGCCCTTCAGAGACTAGTCCTAATAATGCTTTCTCGTCTACGAGTTTTCCTAGCTCATCCCTTAATTACCCCGCGACTACACCAATACCGCATACCCAGCGCCAAGGTTATCGACAATATACGATGTCGACACAACCTGTCAGTATAAATCACACACCACCTCCATTCAGTTATTCGCATGCATACCAGCACTCAGGACCTATGGATGGCATGGTATCTCCAGGTATACACACCGGCTATCAACCTATGTTGCAGCCTCCCACACCCGTTTATCCTTATCACCATCATTCACCGGAAAACGGCTCAATAACGCATAACTCATATGTTGGAGCGGGAACTTTACCAATATACCCACAACACCCAATTAATACCACCCCCTCCATCCATTCCCCTCCGCTCCAACATGGGGCTGGGCAGAGCGGTGGGCACTCCCTCCCTTATATGGCCCCAGGTCAATATCACCCGTCGCAGCACCCGCCTCCCATATCTCCACCCCAATACTCTTATCCACCGCAGCCCTTTCCCGGATCTCCATCGATGTATGGTCCGCAGTATGGGCATTCACCCTATTTTGCGTCGCCTCAAGAGTCGGGACGGCAAGGAACTTGGTGGTATCTCCCACACTCCACGGCGACTCCGCAACATCAGAGCGCGCCGACTTCGTATCAGTTACATTATCCGATGACATATGCGATGGGCCATCGCGGCATGGATGCTTCTTATTCCACCGGCCCCCCATCTCCGCATACGACGCCTTCAGTATATTCTGGGTCGGCGGCCCCAGAATCATCTGATCAACAGACGACTTTGTCATCACCACACATCTCTAATACCACTCCCCCTATTGTCGCAGACGCTTCATCGGGTACCGGTCGATCCCAAACGGCGGAAACGCAGATTGTTCGCCGTTCCTACCACCCCAATCCACCCGCCCATCGTTCAGAATGGGTGATGTGGGCCGGTAACGTGCCGTCCGACGCGACGCATGATGAACTCTGGCGCTTTTTCAACCAGACATCGGAATCTTCACCGGGAGGGACCTTACTACATACAGGTGTCATATCCATCTTCCTTATCTCGCGATCGAGCTGCGCTTTTGTCAACTTCGAGAGCGAATCATATCTATACCAAGCCATCGAAAAATTCAACGGGGTGCCGCTGCGCTCGACGGACCCGCGATGCCCGCGGTTGGTTTGTCGCGTGCGGAAAAAGGAGGACGACTTGAAAGCTGGTGTTGGGGGTCAGCGCGGAATGGGACTGCATACGCGTTGGATCAAAGACCACAAAGGGAAAGGTGGTGTTGAATCCAGTGACGCTTCTGATATATCTACATCGGATGGTCGAGTATCGACGTCGTCCCCAGACCCATGGACCCCCGCTGTGGCATCGGTGTCAAGCGATGATGAGCGCCATCACTACAACGCCAGACACTCGGGCAGTTCGGGCTCCTATACTTCGACAAATTCCAGCCTCCTGACCCGTTACTTTCCTAAACGCTATTTCATCCTCAAATCATTGACGCAAGTAAGTGTATTCCGTTTGGTTGTCAACGGTATTTATTTATTACGCCGCAGTTTGATTTGGACCTGAGCGTTGAGAAAGGCTTGTGGGCGACTCAGAAACACAACGAGGGAATATTGGATCAAGCATATCGAACTAGCCAGCACGTATACCTTCTATTCAGCGTGAACAAGAGTGGAGAGTTTTACGGGTATGCGAGGTGAGTTTCGTTTCGTTTTCGAATCCCGCAGGATGGGGACTACGTAAATGTTGGGCCTAACTGTCAACAGGATGGCTGGCCCTGTGCGTGGAGGCGAGCATCGAGTCTCATGGGCTACGCGAACAACGGATTCTCCGGGATCGTCGCGTTCCTCATCGTCCCCTGTCACAGGGCGGGGCACGACATACTCGCCGAGTAATCCCGCGGAGCCTATGAGTCCATCTCGATCTTCCCGATTGAAGACGCCGAACGATATGTTCTTCTCTCCCTCTGCCAACCGTCTTGTGGAGAATTCGCCCCTACCTGCCGGTTCTGCGGAAATGCGAAGGCATGAACAGTTGAGCTATATAGAAAAAGATTCGGGGCCCAAGGCTCGCTCTGCGCCTGCAGAGTTGGGAACCCAGCGTCACAAGCTTACTTTGAAGACACCCATCATGAAACATAGTTTGGACAATCATATATCTCGTGTTGCTGTGACCGAGCAGGGATCGGGCGATAGTTTTGAACTGGATTCTGATGCGCCCATCCGCGCCATGAGGTCGTCGGGTTCGCGCGGTTCCGGAGATAGTCAGGGGCAGGGATCGCTGTCAAGAGAATTATCGTTGCTGCAGGTGGTTGCAGAGGAAGAGGAGAAGGAGTCAGATGGGGGTGTCCATGAGCCGCCGGATAAACAGGACGGGGCGCCAAGTGTTGAAGGGGATGAGGAGAAGGAGGCATCGTGGGGTGAGCCTTTCAAAATTGAATGGCTGAATACGGAAAAACTCCCATTTCAACGAACGAAACATATTCGAAATCCATGGAATCACGACAGGGAGGTCAAGGTGTCGAGGGACGGAACGGAGTTGGAGCCCACGGTGGGCCAAAAGTTGTTGGAGCAATGGGCTCACTTGGCATCGGAAGCGAAGCTGCCGACTGTGCAAGGAAAGGCACAAGGACCCATCAAGCGCTCAACAAGATCTGCACCTCCTAGTCACACCGCGCCGGGCGGGGGAAATCCGGGGCGAAGCTAACGAAATCATCAACCACCGCCATCATGAATATACGAACTGATTGGTCAAACTAAAAACACCTCTAACAGAGGGTCATAATCACTAAACCACACACAAAAACAACACTTGCAATCATGTAGGTACTATGTTACTTCCGAGGCTCGGAGATTCTATGGCTTACCAGCTCAGTTTCTACACGACGCGACAGGGTCCTCTTGTCATTCACGAAACAAGACTGTCACACTCATTTTATCTTTGGGAATCACGCGGACTCGGTTTATATCTTTACATCTGCTCTCTATCATGCTTTGCGCTATCCAGTTTGGATACACATATTTTGTAGCTATACGTAGTAGAACCACGACTGTAATAACTCGTACCACTGGCATTATACACGAAGCACAGGGGTAACCTTGGCCTCCAGTTTAGAATATCTTGCAGACTGGAATTTGTGAAAGGATAGGGGTCTGAGGTTTTGTAAATAATACAACGCGTAGATCAGGTGACTCTGAACAAGTAACACGTGATGGTTAAGCGGCCCGAACGGACAGATTTAGGCTCGCTGAGTTTGCCGTAAACTAGTAACTTTATCTCTACTATCTACTTTCATTCCTGTCCACTCCGGGGCGAGGCCAATCACTTATCAAAGGCCCACAGGAATCAGTATGACCAGAATTACCGACTTACCTCCGGAAGTAATTGAAGAAATACTTCTTCACTCGGACCCCATCTACGTCGCTGCCGTCGCTCTGTGTTCAAGTCAATTCAATCTACTAGTCTACGGCCAAAATCAGGCCCTTTGGCGGGAGCTATATCTCAGACAACCGCTTGATGACCCTCGGCTATGTGTCACACAGGGTGGAACCCTAAGGAGGTTAATTGATTGGAAGGGGGAGTTACAACGGATTGTAAGACTCAGGTCGGTTCTTCGTGACGGGTCGCTCCGTCGTCCTGGCGAGCGGCTGAACCTCCTCAAAACCTTGATCGAAGTCGTGTCGCTCGTACCACCACTATCGGATCCTAATGACTCGGATAGAGCTTCACACAATCTTGTATGGGCAAAGGATCTGCTGAAAGCGGGGGCTTTTCTTGAAAATGACGGTAGCATGATATCAGAAGAGGAAAAGCGGCTGTGTGCTCGATTGCATATATACTTCGGTCTCACTAGCGTCGACGTGATACAGGCTACAAGAGTTCGCTCGAGGGCGTTCGTGTACGACATGCGCAACTATCGATGGGACAATGATTTTGGCCCATTTGATGGCGATGGGTGTGTCAACTGGGTGCATGTTCAAGCTTTGCATCATGTCGTCTCGATGCATATCATGGACTTGCAGGAGGATGAAAATCTCGCTTTCAATGTGTTCCCCATGAGCCTGATGCGCACGCAGATCGTAATTCCACCAGGGGTTCATCCAGGAGACGAAGATTGGGCAAGTGTAGCGGGTGCATGGCGCGTTTCGTTTTGCTTTTGCGATCACCGGGAACTTCTTCGTATGTATCTGTCCATCTTTTTGACTATTGCAACTAACAACGCACCCTATATCAGGATACAATGAGTCCGCCGTAAGAGTGTTTTCCGATCTTTTGTAATTAAAATGAGTCTGATATCTTTCGCCATAAATGTAGACCTCTACCAATGGTAGGTTAGACTCTTCCATATTCGAGGAAGCGGATTTTGGGGAAGTCTTTCGGTCGTTGGATGTTGAGATCCATGTCGTGGGCACAACCGTAGACCCAAAACATCCCCATCGACCAATCATATATTTTGCTGGTGAAATGCCGGGTTCATCATCCACAATCACTGGACAGGTTAAAATGAGTCAAGACGGCCAAGTGCGCTGGCAGTTTGTAAGGCTAGAAATAAATCGAGGCTTCCACTTCCTGACCCACTTTTTGGAATTGTAGGTTTCCGGGGATCAAGGCAATGCCGTTTGGAGGTGGGCATCACCTTTTTCAAAGCTACCGTTATCGTCTCATCCGTGATATCATTTCCCAGCTCCCAAGGTGTTCAGATTGGTGGTTTACGGTCATCGTTTGGTATCCTCGGGTCATGGACGACAATATTTCACGATGATGACGACCCCGTTGGTAAGTCTCGCTTATACCTCAATTCATTTACAATATTGAAACGCATCAAACCCACTGATTAACAATCCCAGGGCCCTTTTGGCTTCGACGGCCCTCGAACGATATTCCGATGAATCATGTTTCATTAAACGTGCCTCATCCACCTCATCCTCCTCCAGCCAATGCTGCTCAAGCAACTTGACGAACGATTTTACTACTTGTTATATCTGTACTATGTATTAGATGCGAATCCTCGGTATAGTAAACTTCGAAGCTAAAAATATTTATAACCTCATTGCTTGACTACGCGTGGCTGAAGCGTGGGAATTCTACCATTGCCTAGATCCCGCCGCGCTGAACGTATAATAGCCTCCGCAGAGTTCAGGAGACTCAGTCTCTCTCCCTTGACGGAACCACTACAACGATAGCTACATAATATGTCGGATCAGCCCACTCCCCCACCTAAGCCTAAGCCGGGCTCGTTGCGCGACAGGATCGCTGCATTTGAGAAGCCTGCAGCAGCTGCGGCTCAAGGGCCAGCGCCCCCTCGCCCTAAGCCCGGCGGTTTGTCGTGGAAGCCAAAGGTACCAACACCGCCATCTTCGCCATCGAGTGTAGATCAGGCGGCGTTATCAGAAAGGAAAGTAGGAGGGATGTCTGCATCTGATGCCAAAGAGAGTATCGGTAAGGGTGGCAGTTTGAAAGAACGAATGGCCGCTCTTCAGAATAAGGGTGGATTCGGTGCACCCCCGCCAGTTGCACCGAAGCCAGCGTTGGAGAAACCCAAGTGGAAGCCTCCTCCTGTTGTGGCACCGGTGGAAGACGATGAGGATGAAACACCACGAGGCGATACTTTGAAATCACCCCCCGTTCCATCTGTTAAGCTAGCCGACGACGAACCTGCGAGAGATAACCTGGAAGAAGAGGAATCGCCCGCTGTTGAAGATGGGGAACAGACGGAACCCGATGCGGAGGAAGAAGAACGACAACGCCGGGCTGCCATTGCTGCACGTATGGCAAGATTGGGAGGAGCTCGTGTTGGAATGGCACCCGTGTTTGGAAGTAAACCATCAACTAAGAAACCTGAATCCAAGGAGGAGCATGTAGTCTCTGATACACTGAAGGATGAAGATGCCAAGTCCACTGAGAGCAAGCCTGCCGTAGATGGTAAGCCTTAGTTCTCCACAACCCTCTATCTCTGCATATTGACACTTCGTATAGATGTCCCAATCGTGTCCCCTCCCGTTGAGGCCGCTCAGGAAGATCAACTCTCCGATACTGTGACATCTTTAGGTTTGTACTCATTACATCTCACATTATACCATTCTAATCGATATTTCAATAGAACACCAACCTCAACCTCAGCGCAAGAGTTCTGAATCTGCCTCTTTACTTTCGCTGGATTCTGAACGTCAGGTGCAACCAACCAATAGCCCTGGTTCAGTTCCTCTACCGCCTGTTCCGCGTCGAGCTGGACCACCAAGGAAGAAATCAGCCAAATCTCCTGTTCCACCCACAGCCATCGTGGACGAAGAATTGACGGAGAGCCCAGACGTGATCCCCCCTGCAGCACCCAGCATTTCTTCCAACGAAGCATCTATCATTACCTCAATTGAAAAGAAAGAAGAGGGTGATAGAGAGGAAGAGATTGGTGAAATTGACAAAGACGAAATTGAACCTGCCACTAGTGAAAGATCGCCTGTGACCACGCACGTTGATGCTATTGGTGTCGATACCGCGAATCACGAGCAGAGAAGTGCAGTCGATGATCAGGCACAACCGCACGAAGACGAGGAAGATAAGGAAGCGTTCGTCGAAAGCGAGGAGAGAGTCACCGAAACAACCCACGTGAAATCCACTGACGTCAGCCCACCACCCCACGTCGCTGATGTCCTCGTTGATGAAGATGACGGTGATAAGGGGAGTATTCATAAAAATTCGGAAGTCTTGCAGCAATCGCACGAGGTCTCACCCCCCAAATCACCTGCGGTTTCCGATGTCACAGATCCAAAGGAGAATATCTCTCATGTCACAAAGGATTCTGTCGAAGCCGAAGACCAACCAGAAGAAGATGAGGAAATTGCTCGTCGCAAACGCCTTGCGGAGAAACTTGCGAAAATGGGTGGAATCAACCCCTTTGCCCCTCCCCCACAGCGCAAGGCTTCTGTTTCATCTACTGATGGGCAGATCTCGCCAACCGTTCCCATCTCTCCGCCTCTTCAAAAAAGGACAAGCATTTCAAGAGATAGTACTACCTCCCCAGTCCGAAGAGATTCTTTGGGAAAGTCAAGCATAGACTCAACCCTAGTCACCGAGGAAACCGCCTCTAAACCTCCCTCACAGGAGTTTGTCGCAGATACCGTATCTGGCTCGCTTTCAGAGGGAAAACAGGATGGTAAATATTAACTGCATTCATTCACATCTTTCAATCCATAACATTCGTGTACATTTCATTGATTGTGCCCTATTTTTTCTCGTTCATAGATAGTCATGTTGGCCAAGGTGTCGGGAATGTATCCTCTAAAGGAATTCCCGAAGAAGCCGAAGAATCTAGTGATGTCGATGAACTTTCTGGCGAAGGCGACCTAAACCGTGAGGAATCTAAGCCCGACAGGGATAGCTTGACCTTGCACGCGACTGAAGTGAACACATTTGGGGGTGTAGAAGATGATGATTCCGAGGTTCCTCCTCCCGTCGTTCCAGCGCCTCCCGTTCCGCACGTGTCCACGCGACCTGTCATTTCAAAGGAGGCGCCCGTTGACCCAGCTTTGCTGATCGAGCCAATCCCATCACCTATTCAATCTCTGCCACAGGTTCCTTTACATACAGCGTCGCCACCCGCAAGATCTTTACCTCCGCCTCCACCTCGTCTCGTTCCCCAGCCCAATGATACAGACGATACAAGTGAATCAGAACAGGCTGTTGTTTCAGAGAAGCGGATTTCAACACCGCCCTTATCTCAACAGTCGACAGATGACGAAGATGTTGATGATCCTCCTCGCCGTCCTCTGCCTCCGCGCCGTATAAACGATGACGACGAATACGACAACACAGATAACGAAACGCCCCCTTTGCCTGTTCCAAACCGAAGGTCATTGCAAGTACAAGACGGATACAACACAGGCCCTACTATCACCTATATGTCTTCATCTCGTCCATTCAGATCGATTCCGCCCCCGCCCCCGTTATCAGCACCAGCTTCGGACGTTGAGCAAGATTCTGACTATGAGGCTCTTCCTACCCGTCCTCGCCATCGACCATCGACCCCGGGTACGCCCCCATCGAATGAAGTACCCCTTATAGTTCCTCCACCTACTTCAGACGATCCGGCAAGAAAGCCTGACCCTTCGCCTCTCCGACAATCAACTTATCCATCACATTCTTCGGAAAAACGGGACTCCGCACCGACGTCGCCAGAGGAACAATTTTCAAGTCATCTCACGCCCACTTTGTCGGTTTCTAATCAGGAAATTCTGGATGAGGAGGAAGGCGGTAGGCTGCTTCACTCTATGCACCTCTTTTAGGGCTAACAACCAATGCCACATGTACAGATCCTATTGACCCTGCGTTTCATAGCCCTAGCAGGCCTGCCTCCACCATTAATCTACCTTCCATCTCGCCACCTTCTCATTCACCACCTTCCCACTCTCAAGAACCCTCAGTAGAACATCACGAAGACTCAGAACAAGTCAGCCGGCGGACGATCGCTGAGCGCATGGCGAAGCTTGGTGGAATTAAATTTGGAGCTGCTCCCATCCCTGCTTCGATCAGCCGCCCTCCCCCACCTCCCCCGAGAAACGAAGACGAAATATCTCCCGAGTCGCCCCATCACCCTGAAATAGATCACGTAGATCCATCCGAAGAGGAAGAAGAGCGTGCTCGCAAAGAACGAATTTCGGCTAAGCTTGCTGGTATGGGTGGGATGCGTATTGGGATGCTGCCTTTGGGCGTCGGCGGCCTTCGACCCCAGCAGTCGCGGGCGCTACAAGAAGAAAGCACCCCTTCCTCTGAACCGGTTTCTGCGCCAGCACCAACTACCCTTACGCCACCGCCTCCGCCCCCGCCAGCTCGCGCTGCACCACCTTCCCGGCCACCGCCACCGCATCAGTCTCACGATAGTGATGCAGATCTCTCCGCCTCTCAGCACAGTTTTTCCACATCAGAGGATGGTGTCAAAGTTGAGGCGGAAGAAAGCGAGATCGAAGAAGTTAGCCATGAAGATGTGGAGGAACTGGAGGAAGCCCCCCCACCTGTCCCATCTCGTGGGGCGAGACGCGGTACTTCCGAAAGTGAATCAATCCATGCTCCGATCGTCCCAGCGACTCGTCCACCCATACCGTCATCTGCTCCTTCCCGGAAGTCCAGTGTCCAGACAACAACATCGGCCACTAGGAAATCATCAATAGGTTCCACCTTCAGTTTACGTAGATCATCGACACATAAACATCAACCAGAGTATGTCATGGTGGAGGAACCTGTCGCCGTTGATGAACCACCACCACCCCCTCCTCCGCGTCCTGCAAGCCGTGCGCCCCCAACCCGAGGACCCTTGCCACCCGCCCCAACGGAACCCACGGAAAGTATTTCTTCCCACTGGGAATTACCGTCTATCCCGAGCTCTTCTCTAGAACTTGGCGGAGATACTGATCTATCCGCCTCGTGGACGGACGATGTCGTTCCAGAGCCAAGTCCGTCGTCGCCGCCACCACCCCCGCCACCAGCGAAGAAGGCAGTTACCCCTGCCGCACCTGTAGACCGGCATCTCTCGCCAGATGACCTAATTGCCGTTTGGGGCCGCGTTGGCGTTCAGATCTGTGAAGTGGCGACTTCGCTATTTGATAAATCCAAGAAAGCGCTTGTCGGCGATGGGACATACGGTGGGTTCGTGGAGGCCGTTTTGAGTGAAGTCCCGAATGCGGCGACGCCGTCACCCCCGTCATATGGATACGTTGTATACATCCAAACAGGAAATTCTGTTCAAAAGAGAGCGAGCGAAATCATGCCTGGCGATGTTGTGGAGCTGCAGGACGCGAAACTGAAAGGGCACAAGGGCATCCATACGTACAATCAGAGTGTTGGGGTTGGCGAACCGTTGGTTGGTATCGTAAGTGAGTTTGAACCCAAAAAGTCGAAGATTAGAGTTTTCCAGGCCAATCAACACGTCGGCCAACAGGTCAGGATTATTGTTCCATTAAAATGTTGAGGTTTGTCTTGCTGATCTTACTCTTTTTTTTAACAAGACTGTCGAGGCCGTCAGCTATCGCTTGGAGGACCTCAAAAGCGGCACCGTCAAGGTAATGCCATTCGAGTTTATGTGTAGTCCGGTGATTAATATTTCCATAGGTCTATCGTATTCTGGAAGCCTGATATATGAACGAACGGGACTGTGCATATTTCTTGACCCAACAGTTTTCCATCCCGTATTTGTCTTTTAATGGATTTTCATGTACACTACACCTCATGTTTGTCTCCGAGCCTTTCCTGTCTGATCGCATCACATGTAGCGCAAAGTTGAACAGCAATATATTACATTTTCTGAACGAACAATGTAACAAAACCCTGGAAGACATGGTGACATGATGAAGAACAGCTGATATAATCTAGGTAGATTAGTGCAAATTCTACGCCTTGATGCTTCGGTGAAAACTTGAAAAGACTTACATACTGCACAGTCCAAAATCACTCGACAAAAGCTATACATATGAATCATTTAACGAGAGGCCTTACGCCAGTTCCAGTGCTCTTCAGGCTGCGATCAGCATAAAATTTAAGCTGTTTTCCATATTCAGCTACGAGAGATGAGTATCTCATGAGGAAGTGGGCTCTCAACCAAACTCACTGATAGGTTCGTCTGTCTTCAGCTTTTTGGCGATATGGTCTTCTAGAATGGAATCTGTGCTTGGAGTTGTGTCAGGTAGAAGACGCTTCCCCCTATTTTTCTGGAGGAACTTTTCAGGGCGCTGAAAGGCTCGATCTTAGAGAATTCAACTCACAAAACGACTGTCAAAGTTTTTCTTTCTAATATAAGGAATAGTAAGCTGGGAAAATACATTGACCAGGCGCACGAACTAACTTCTCTAGTGCGTCCTGCTCCTTCTGTTTCTCTTCCTCTTCCTTCCTAGATAGTCAGCGTATGTCGGCCTGACATGGGTTTGGGCTATCGTACTCTTTTCGTCCTTTGAATACGCTCGAGGAAGGACCCGTCATTCGTAAATACGTTTATTGGTTTCGGTGTTGATCTGGAAGAAGTTGGCTTTGAAGTTGGGAGTGAATTGGTTGGGATCGGAGACGCATATCCGCTTCCAGTTTGGGGAGATGGTGTGCCTGACATGATCAAAGTTGATTGATAGTGAAAAGTACTGTACAGTATGGCAATATATAGTAATCTGGTGGCAAGACTCCGGACTAGAGGCTGTTGGAAAGTTCTCGAAATCAGCAATATTTGGAACTGAGAGCTATGGACAACACAGCCAAATAATCTCCCTGGGTTGGTCAGACACTCCGAAATACCAAAATTGAGGCTACAAGCACTGTCAATAGCCCTGGCCAGTTTCACCGGTTCACTAGAAGCATTCATGAATCTGTTTTATTGACAATGACGATGAATAGATAGCTTAGGTGTACATTTGCGTGGCGTCTATATTGATGACTCCTGAGAGCTCCTGAGGAATGGAACCTGTCAAAGTCAATGTGGTGTTGACGACGGCTCTTGCGGGTTGTGATGTTAGAAGATCTCAGACCTCCTCACACCCTGCGCCACAGTCCCTGGCTCCTATCTTACCAGTAACCGGCGAGCTATACCACACCGATTCTCAAATGATATATAGATCAACATCAATCAACTGTCATTTGAAAATTGATCACGTCCGTACGTAACTTTTCCCAAGTACTTACCTTGCTGTCTTGATACAGCACCTCCCACAGAAATTCACCCATGTAGCTAACCATAGATGGAAAGACAAACTCTCAGAACTTGCGTACAAATAACTCGAACGTTTACGAACCTGGAAACCGGCGTTTATCATGGTGATGACCTGTTTCGGGTAAGAGCCCGACGTAATCCTCATATTATTAACCTTGTTTTTGATATCTATAATATATCAGAGAGACGTGCCGGGCACATCGGTTGGAGTCCGTACGAATGACCAGCAAATG
>CEMJ01392148.1:0-23949 GCA_900068955.1 Clitocybe nebularis | reverse complement strand
TTGGGATCAAGCCTAGGTAGGCATAATCCGGGGTCCTCTTGTACCTCATACCACGCTCTTGATGGGCGATGCAGGGCAGGGCTCACGTTGATCATATGGATTGAACCGAAGAGGATACAGTGCCTGAGTTCGATCTGAAAGTCCCCTGCAAGGTGGTGGGAGGAGCGGGCGTTTAATTTGTTTAAGCATGGACGGACATCTCGGATGTAGGGTCATTCGTGCAACAGCCTGTACTTGGGACTAAGATCCCTGCAGACTGCCACACTGCTATCCTTCTGAACAATTGCACTGGATCAACCAATCATTGGATTTACTCAAGTAACCGGGAAAACTTGTTCCTACTACAAATAACCTACAACATGCTGGTGGGGCAAGCTCGAATGCTGGAAGTAACTCCTTAAGCTAGCAGTTAGATTGGAAATGTCAGACAGTGTCCCTGTCCTCAGGTAATCGGGATGCCGAGGATGTCTGCTGTCATTCGTAGCCCCATGGGAAATGCCCCCCGAACCTCCCCTGAGCTTTTCTTTCCAATAGATCTCCTAGCAACCGAAAATATCCTCGGTCACCAGTACGAAGGATTTTAAGTTTGGTGGGAACTCCCCACGCCCGAGAAACCACATCCCAGAGGCCAAAAAATAAGTCACAGTCCCCCGAACAACCCGCTGGCTTCATTTGCCTTTGGAATCGATCTGCCCTGCAAGTGAGAGACGAAACCGCGGTTGTCCGTAGAATGAGTAGGAAAATATATCTCATAATTGATTATGGAAACGAGGAGAATAAAGTATGAAAAGTCCGATCAAAGTATTCAAATGCCCTAAGGGTTTGCGGTCCCGATTCATCATGCTAGTTTAAATGGCGGGAGCGCTTTGTTATGAATGGTTCTCGTCGATCTCCGTTTTGGGACTGGTGACGCCCTCGCAGAGATGACCTGCATGGCAAATCAGTATTGGATGATAAATTTTTGAGGCAAAAAAGAAGCACCCGATGATCTAGTTCCGTCAGTGAACGCATGTGCGTCTCTCGTAAAGTTGCAAAAGATAACTTGAGACCTTCGATAGTATCTTCGTCTGCTTTTTTCGATATATTCAAGTCGGCAAGCTCGTCCTCAAGGTCTTGTACCTTGCCAACCATGACTGTGAAATCCGATTTTAACGCAGATGCGCGTGCCTGCTCCGCTTCTAAGTTGGTTCTAGTCTCAAGCAGATTTACACCTTCGGTCACTAATTTGTGCTGGAGCTCCGCGCAATCCGCTACGGTTGTGTGGAGTTCCGCTTTGAGAGCCTCCATTTCGGTACGTGTAGATTGCAGATGTATCTGGAGGTCCGAAATCGCCGATGCATGCTTTGTAGATTCTAACGCTTGCTTCACTCCCGCGGCGGAGAGGAGCTCTGTGGTTGCGTCCAGCCGTTGTCGCGCATCAGTGATCCGCGAGTGAAGGTTATGTATGGTGGCCTTGTTTTCTCTCACTTCAGTGCGGAGGTGCTCTATTGTTGATTCAGCTGTTAACAATTCACTTTCCGACTCGCCGAGTTTCGCCTCCATGACGGACACAACCACAGCCATTTTTTGGGTCTGGATTTTTGCCGCGTCTAGTTCAGCAACAGTGGCGTTCAGGGTTACCTGCATATCCGCGGCAGCATCCACGGTCTTCCGTAAGTCGCTTGAAGTCGTCGCTAAGGTCTCTTCCAGCCCAACACGGGACGAGGACAGATCGGCGATAACTTTCTGCGCGGTTGTCAATTGTATGTAGAGGTCTGAGCATTCACTGGAGCTCGCGTTATTCTGTGTCTCGAGTTCCTCCGCCGTTCGTTGCCAAGTATCGCGATCAGCTTGGAGCGTCGAAAGGGTGAGCTCTATGGCGGAAATCCTCTGTCGTAGGGACTCTGATTCTCCCTGGGCATGTAACAACGACTTCGTAAGGTCCCAGTTGGAACTCTTGCTTTGAGCGAGCTCGCCGTCCAATTCAGCTGCTTTGGCGACCATTGTGCTCATGGATGTTTCGGCATTCATCAAAGTAGCTTCAAGATTAGACTTTGTATCCGCAACTAGTGATAACTGTTCCAGGAGAGATTCTATACGGACTTCGTTACCTTGGAGTTTCTCTGACATAGAGGCATTTTCGGCTTGAGTTCTTGTCAAGACTTCCGTGAGGTTGTGCTTCGAGACTTGGAGTTCGTGGATCGCTGTTTCAAGTTTCGAAATCTTCGCTAAATCAGCTTCACTCTGTTCTTCGAGCCCAGTCGCCACTGATCGGTGTGTCTGAAGTTCGGTAGCTTTAAGTTCCCGTGCAGCCACAACCCTCATGTTTGACGTTTGTTGAGATTCGAGATTCGCTTGGGCAATCCCCAAGGCAGCACGGAGAGAAGCTATCTGGGATTCTGCTTCCTCTTCTTGTCTGATATGAACTGCCGTTTCATTTTCAGCCCGACTCAGCGCCTGCTGGAGACCAAACACTTGGGTCATATATTTCTCTTGTTCAGATTCTGCGGTGGACATAGAACGTTCGCGTTCTTGAATGAATTGACTAAATTCCCTCGATTGGGAGGAAAGCGTAAATTCCAGCTCTGACTGTGTAGCTCGGACCTCGGCAAGCTCAAGATCCTTGAGCGCTATGACGGAAGAATCGGTTGACACCTGTTTTTGGAGGTTTAAAACATTAACTTGTAAATGCGAAATATAAGCATCGCGCTCCATTAGATCTTGTTTAGCCTTTGAATGTTCTATCTGAAGATGGGCAAAGTGTGCTTCCAAAGGGTGATGAGCAGTAGAACATTCAGGATCCGTTATCTAGTATAGGGTTCGTTGGTAAGATGTCAAACAGTACCAAAAAACTAAACTAACCTTTAGTGAACCCGCTCCGGACACGTCCTGAGGACCGAGGTCGGAGACAACAGGACTATGACGCGGAGTAGTGAGTGCGTTCGAATGAAACCCGTAGTCCTGGTCATCCTCCTGCATGGCTAAATTTCTAAAAGCACCTTCTTGATCATCGCCATCCAAAACAATATCATTAAGGACTTCCTCAGGAATGCTTGGGGCAGGTGTTGGCTGTTTGCTCAGTACAGAGATTAACGAGCCAGATTGGGTCCGCGTGACTTGAACGAGAGACCTTGAGCGCGTGGAGATGTCTGGACCTGACACCAGTGACGGGAAATCGTAACCACCGCTGGAGATGGGAAGCACGTCAGTGTATGGAGCACATGAGTTAATTGGGGTTAAGCACGTCGTAGTTTCCGGGGTCGGGCATCTTTGTGACGTTCTGCCCTGAGAACCATCCTCATAAGGGCGGCCTTTGACGGCTGCAAGTTCCTGGGAAATGGCTTCAATTTCTGCCTCTCTTTGCTTGAGCTCTTCCTTCAGTCTCTCTATTTCGGCGTTGTCGTCGCTTAATTCCGTTAAGGGTGATGACTCCCTCCAAAGTACCTCTTCATGTGCCTTTGTCAAGGCGCGTAGCTCGGCTGTTAACTGGGTATTTGGATTAGTCGTACAGTGTGTCAAAATAAGACGGATAAACCTCTGCTTTCGTCATCTTGGCAACCGGTTTCTTCCCTTCGAAAATTGCTTGATTAGGCGTCGTTACATTTACGCTAGAAACCACACAGTCTTCTTCGTTTGGACCTAAGAGGGGAGCATAAGACCGGCGGGACTGCCTTGCGCCACGGCTAGGGACCTGTTGTGTAATATGTCTCCATACTAATTCATCACCTGCCGATGTAGGAATAGCATGGGCAGAAATGGACTTTCGGGCGGCGACTATCCTACACATCGGGTAAGGAGACATTAGGACTGATAATTAGGTATGAACATGAGGGGATTCACGCTTTCTTTCCACTCTGAGTGATTGTATAGCTTCCGACAGGTTCCGATGCAACTAAGATTCCTTCACTCTCCTTGATAGCAACGTGAGACCAGCACACAATATTGGAAACTTTACGATGACATACAAGTTTGTGGATCGCCTTTCCAACCCAGTTCGACCACTGTGGGCCTAACTTATCTTTCTTTGTTTGTGCCGTCTTTTTTACTGTACAAGTGTCAGCAGCTTTCGACTTCGGTCTTGCAAAACGTACCCTGTGCTCGCAAGGTCGCGATATGCACAGTATGCCTTCGATACTCTTTTTGCACCTGTGAAAATGCCCCAAGGACACCTTGATATCCGTGGCAATTAGACATTGTGCCACACTACAGGGTTTGAGCTTACGTTCTGCATATGTAAACTTAGCCGTTTTGGTAGTTTTTTTCGCAACCATTATAATACAAAGATGATAGGGTTGTAGTGGCGAGTTGGGAGTGAGCAACAGGGGGATGTGGAGAACTCAAGAAGGGTCACTGTTCTTGTTAATGATTGTGGGATGGCGCGTAATAGGGGTTTGCCTGACTCGGATGTTCTTGAATTAGTCTGTTATGTCACATCACGTGTTGACGCGGTCCCGCCGTCCAATCGGGGATAGTGGTGCGGGTATGGGCGGGATGCTGCGGGATGGCGATGACATACGCTGTACTTGTTTGCACTCGTCATAAACCTACTACTATTTTCAATATGGAGTCTTGGCGCTCGTAGAAAGCTTGAACTGTTGATCTGTGGAGAAAATGTCCAAACCTTATGCCCAAGGCAAAATCAAACACCCTACAACTTACAAGTTGTTACATGATGACCTTGACCCGTATGTTTCAAAAATCAGGAGTTAACAACGTATCTGAAAACTCCTACCTTCGTTGTTCCATCTGGTACCTGAAAACCGATGTTTGTGGTTTCAGGGAAATCAAGGTTTTCAGGTTGCAAGGGTCGCTGTGAGGAGGTGTGAGGAAATGAACACAGAACGGCGAATCGTTGGTGAACCGGATACAGAAGGTTTAAAATTATTTTCTACGTAAGCTTACGTACAGGAACTCTAACTCCTGTTACAACTTCTGCTCGCATGCAATTCGTTAAGTCTGCATTCAGCTCTTGACGTTATCGTAGACTAACACACAATCCAATGACTATGAATTGAACACTAGTGCCTAGCTCCAATCTGATGCCATTCAGGCAGGTTCAATCTTGATTTCCTGGTGTAGTGCGTCAACGCACCTCGCTGAAGACGAAAGCAGTATGCAGGATACATATGACTCTCGAAAATATAGTAGCCATCAGTACATTGATACTGCCCTGCACTCGTCCATCAGATTGGCAACCATGCAACGAACCACGAGTACATACTCAATTGTTTCGGCGAACGAGCCCTATACCTGCCTCAAAAATTAAGCTTTGGCCGAGAAATCTTTCAGGTTCACGGCGGCCACCTGTAATGCAGCAACAATCGAGATGGGGATAAAAAGGGGACAATCTCATGGATCCTCCGTGTGGCGTCACTGAGCGGCGGTTTTGCACATATTACAAAGGACTCCGTGTCGTCGTCCGCCGGTGGTTTTGCACGATACACATCTCTTTATCGGGTGTCAGGAATATACAGGTGAAACTCTGCCGATCTAGGGCAACAATATCTCTCTATGTGGGCCTATCAGAAGTACAGCATTGAGGATCCGATTCTCTCGCTGGTAATTCCGGTGAGTGATACCAGCATGACCAAGGTGTACATCGATCTGCGAGTATGTGACTTGGACAGTTTGTAGTCCAGAAGATCTAACGACGTGTCGGATTTAAGGTGGCACGCTGTTCCCTCTACCTTGCTTTTCCCACTGTCAAGAATCGTCCAAATTTGTGTTTCACCCTGTTGTCCTACCCCGATCCTTCGTGTGAGTGTTGATAGCCTTCATTCCGGTAGGTGAGCCATCTCGAACAGGCGATCTCTGAGTACCTTTTCATTCTACTTCTTTCCCCACACTAATTATCAGGAAAGGGCATGTGAGCTAGCGATGCGATGAAAGTTTTATTTCGCATCGGCCGAATTACAAAACTAAAAGAAAAGAACAGGACCTCGCTTCTTATCATTGTACCAAAAGGTTGTCAGCTTCCAAGAAAAATGCTATATTTCACAAGAATCAATTCGCTCAGGGCGTGGAATTCTTTCAGCCTCCAACACGAGTTCCATTCTTGTCGGTGCACTGCCACCACACACTGCATGCAGGGAATAGATCGTCGGGCTCGTTGCCAGCGTCCTTAAGCAACAATGCAACTACTCCATGAGGAGGTACATTGTTGGCAGTGAATGTTCGAACGGCGGTGCCGTTATTTGTATGTGTCCACAAGTCCTGTATACAACCATAAGTTTCCCGCCAAACATGTTGTTTGAATAGATGGGGTACAGACCCTGACGGAATATTGACGACCTGCGCGGATCCAGGGTGATTCAGTGAGGTTGAAAGATAGAGTTGAAGGTTCGTTGAGAGTGTTCAACTGAAACGTTGGTAAGCATAAAATATCTTGTTGGTGGGGACAGGGAGCCTCACGAGCATAAATACGGTTCCGAATTTAGAGGGGCCACTCCAATATTGGGCAGGGTGCGTGCTGTTGCTGGTCCAGTCTGGCTGGAAGTTTGTTATGACGATTCAGTTTCGGTTTACTCACGCAAAAACCAAGGCCTACTCACGTTGATTCCCCACCTGAAAGGCGAGATACTTTTCCCAACAACATCATCTTGATTGATTGCGAGGATCTCCTTGTTAGTGAGAATTCCGAGAATATCAGGTGTGATCGCCGAGAGCTACACCAGGAGATCGATATACATGTTATCAACATGTTATCCTAATACTTTTGGACAAAAACATACGTTCGTGCCAATCTACCGAGAAATATACTATATTAGTCACGAGGATGAGAGGCGGAGAGGGAGACAGGCCGACCAGGAGAGGGGAGCGCATTAATGCCCAAGATGTAAAATGTGACTTGGCTTCGTCAAAAGTCAAACCTCCATTTCCACTGGTTTTGTCAGTTCCTTAGTCAAATAGCGATAACGGGGGGTGATACGCACAGTTGAAGCTAGAAATGCGTGTTAGGATGTATGTCCTACCAAGAGCGGGGAAGACCTACCATGTCCAGGTCGTTACGACCGTAGAAATCGGTGGCTTGGGTGATGAAAGAATTGCTAAGAATTCGTTCAGTACAGATTTAAAGTAGTCAGTCGGTCAGATCTGGACTCACAAGTTAATAATAAATGCAAGAGAGTCCCAGGCCGGAGCAATGTCTCCTGTCGTCTGTGACATTGTTGAGTTTACCGATATATGAAAGTACGTTCATGTTTCTCACCCTCCAGCTATGGCCGAGATTTTCTCCCCAGCTTTTACAAAAAGCAGTTCAGTGACTGTCGTGATGTAAAGATCACCGCAAAAACGTACAGCCAAACTTGACTCTAGTAGGGAGATGAGATTTAGATACGGGAGGAGAATGATGAAGAGTAACTCACCCATCCCCATTGGCACAAGGAGAACACGAAAGGCTTTTTTCTAGTGGTACTTGCAAGTTGGGCGAGAGCGTCAGTCATCCGTTGGTATTCTGACATCGAAGGTTATGTTTCGTGCGCTGTTGAAAAAGGAGATGATACATACTACCAACAATTCCTTGGCGAATAATACTATCGTATGGGACTTGTTGATGATACATGTTGATTCATTTATGTTCTGTGTCGACGACAGAAAAGAGCGCTTACTGGCACAATTGTCATACCTTCATACGAATTTAGGTTATTGGGCTATGGGGGAAGGAATTACGAAGCGACTTACTTTAGATAGTCGAATCCCCAGTCCTGGAATGTCTTTGCATCTCGGAGTTCGTTTTGGAATGAGCCGGGATAACCGGCACAGGTAAACCAACCCGAATCAGAGTACTGTCGGCCGTGATGCTTAACAACGAACGCCAAATGCAGCCACACAAGCCCTGATACTCACGATACCAGTTTGACTATAGAAAGAACAGTTGAGCTTATTGATACATTTTAGAAAGATGTGACCCACAAGCCTAGCGCGTGGATCTGGTCGGTGAGCTTTTTCATTCCACCTTTGAACCTGATCTTATCTATAAGATAGAATGGTTACTGATATGCTATGCCCATTAGATGTACCCTGCGAAAACTTACCTGCAATGATATCACCACTGGCACTGCGGTTTTTCTCGGCGTAGCAGTCATCAATGTTTACATAATTATATCCAGCGGCCTAAAACTTTATGAATAAAGTGGGGTCACTTCGGAAGCACGAGATGCTAACTTGAAGACCTAACGACTTCATCAATTTGGCAGTCGTTAAGAGGAGGTCTTCGTCAATGTTGCACTATTATTCGATTCAGCCATATAAGAAACAATGATTTGTTTGTATATCTTACTTGATAAGCATTCCAAGCTAATGCATTTTATTAGTGAATAAGGAACCATCGATAAAGGTGATACGCACTGTTATATCCTAACACTGCGGTCCAAAAATATTTGAGTACTTCCTATTCAACGAGGCAGTTAATATTAGAAAATTACCCGGCAGGCGAGCAACTCCGTTATTCAACGCATGGACACCTGTTATAGTGGAGGTATAGACAATGACGCCTGCTGTGGTGGCCCACAGCTTGAAGGAAAACATTCTGTCGATGAAACAGTACTTCCTTTGAGAGGAAGAATTCGATTTGCTTATATACGATTGAAGATTTCAACCCTCGAGCTAAAAGAACTAGGCCGCATGATCAGTCAATTGGAGAACCTGTTGGATTTTCTCCGAGCAAAGACCGCTCACCTGGTTGTCCCACCACTCTAGAGGCTGTAGTGCGCAAATAAGGAGAATAATTCCGTCAATAATTAGAACTATTTCTACACATGACTTGTGGAACGACATAGATACCGTAATCTATAGGAACCCGTTGGGACCGTGGACGAGTATTGAGAGGCAATGATATAGGTCTGGGCTTAATGTATGGCCTTGAAGCTAACGAGGACAACGAGGAGAGAGCCGGAACCGCATAGATTGGGGCATCAAAAGGGCTCAAAAGGGTCCATCGCCCTACACTGACAGCGGTCACTAGAAGAAACACATCACGTGGCCCCGGACCGGGGCTCAGGCGCTCAAGCCGCTCATTGTTGTTGTCCGCGCCGGAGGCCTCAGGCTGATCAGCCGCATCACCAAGATGTGCCGACACCTCGTGGGTTAGGCTTCAGTGCTCAGCTCAGCTTGAGCCTCTTCACATCAACTACACTTTACGGCGGTATCGGTTGCGGGGGGTCGGACTGCCAGCTTTCAGATATTTTTTCATTGATTTCACCGAGCGTGACGAGACCCGACTTCTCTCCTTCTTTCTTTCTGATGTTTGGAGCCTCGAATCTCCGCAACCACCTGGATCCAATGACGTTAGACCTTCGTGCACGTAAAACGTCTCCTTGTTGCTCACAAAGACAGATCGACGACCGATCCGTACATGCAATCAGAAACGGTTCCATCAACTATTATAACCGTGGTCTGCCTAATATCGCCGTATACACAAGTATACGACCGGTGTTCGCTGGTCATGACGGACCGCTCCCATCGCCTGTTGGGATGGCTAATCGAGTATTTACATCCCCGCATATAATCGACTTCCCCATGGGCATGCTTCTACACCTAAGGCTAAGCAATTCCAGAACTCCGAAGTGAAAATACATACTTAGCATGGATACATAATAATACAATTTGTAAAACAATACGACCTGGACTATGTCTACCTAGTTCTAACCCTGGCAAGGATGGCTGCAACCACACCACGCACATCATTAACTTGTACATGTGCATCTATCACATCCCCAACATCAATTCCTAGTGTATCAAGCCCTTGGGTTTGAACAGCTGCAAGATGCCGCGTATCCGGAGCGAATATCAGCGTGATTGTTATTGGATGTGTTCTTGACTCTCGAACGATGTTATATGTTAGACGGAGCTCGTTCTCTGATGCCGAGTGAAAATCGTGGAGGCTATGGACGGTGCGATGGAGGGACATAGAAGCCGTATACCTGCTCGGTAAAACCAGGAAGTTGCAAAGATGGGCCGCGCGTTGATCTAGTGTTACAACCCGAGATAGAAGGTAGAGGCGTACCAATCATACAGCGGAGCTAATCTTCCATCGTCCTCGTCTATTCGAGATATCTTGACCGTCTTTTCTACTTCTGCACGCTCAGCTCTTAAATTCTCCACTTCTAGCGTGGCGCTTTTGATCCCTCCCTTACTAGCCTGGATTTCCTTGTTTATCGACTGCACCTCGTCGCTCAGATCCTGCATCTGCGTGACTTGATCGATGAGCTTTTGGTCGGCAAGCGGAATGGTGAGTCGTGGGTGGGGGTGAGTCTTTCGAAGTCGCGTTAGGGCTAAACGAGCATTAATTATTTTTTGGGAAAGCGTTGCCGCCTCGGCTACGGCATCCTGTATTTTATTATAATCTAGCGGGTATTTGAGAATGCAGTCGGAGAAGAAATGGCCAGCTACAGGAACATACCTTGCTCAACAAGAGGGGCTAGTGTTCGAATATTTCCTTGCAACTCAGCAAGGTTGGCCTTCGCGACCTTTAATTTCTCTTTCTTCTCCGCGTTACTGGCAAGCAGCTCATTGTTTTCCTCTGCCGTGACTATAGGCGCGTCGTCGATGTCGCTCACGATAGATTTCACGTATTTATCCTTTGCATTTTGTTCAACATATTGGAATTTAAGCTTTCGTAGGAATGACTAGGGGGAGTTATCTGTTCGCGCATTCAGTTATAGTGGAAACGGATGTTCATACTATTTGAGCTGCTACGTCCGTCTGGATAATGGCTGGATCTTTGGCTTCGACATCCTCCGAATCTGATACATCATCGATGTCGAGTTTGAAAGAGTTGAATTCAGGAACGTTGCGAATGAGTTGGAGGTTGGAGCTCTCGAGGCGCTCGGATAGTTGTTGTGCTGCCTTCAGGATCCTATCCTGTTCTGGAGTCGTTCCGAACGATGAAGCTCGTGGCTGGTTCATGTCCAAGTTTCGTTTAGTATCGGAGTTTCGAACGCGTAAAGGTCACATGAAAGTAACGTGACTTATGGATATTTGTGACAGACGCGCACTGGCAGCACAACATCCAAGTAATGTCCATCAAAGAATTGTATCTCTTTAGTTGGCTTCCAGAATCCAAATACTTGGGCTGTTCTGGATCACCGCCTAAGTTATCTCCATAACTTGCTAGATTTCTTCAACTTGGCGAGCTCTGGACCGGCTTTGGACAGATTGAATCGTGAGATATATGACTCCTGTTGGCTTTCAAATTTCCCCTGCTAGTAGGACCTAACGGCCCGGCAAACATTTCAATGGTACTGATTGAGATATCGATTAGGCGACTATCCATAGTGACAATCCGGTAACAAGACTCAACCTTATGCTCCTCGGTCATCGTGGAAGGGATGATTCTAAAGTGAGTCATCGCATCGTCATAGTATCGAGAGTGGCGAACTATCCCGACTAAGAGGTCTTGGAACCCCAAAGATTAGGCAGGCCCCACGCATTTCCCGATGCCGTTCTCGTGATGTTTGCCACAATCCGCAATGCTCCACTCCGAGTCTCACAATAGCAATTCTTTCTCCTAATTATACAACCAAAAGTATCCGCTCCTAGGCTTCCGCTGAGAAGAGTAGAGGCCGTAAATCTGACCGCATGGTCCAAAGAACAGGAGATAAAGTGCCGTTAGTAGGTTAGCATAAGTCCTTTGTATCATGGGTCTGCTTTCCTCGGGCTTCTCATCACTATGTTTGCGCAGAAGTCATGCGCACCACGGGGGGAGCATCCACGGCTCGCCCAATCATCTTGCCGCATCCAAGCGATGGGGATAATATGCTTAAAAGTATCTATAACACACTCTCGAGGCAAGTGAAAAATGCAGAGATTCCGTCTTCAAATTTGAGGTCGCCATCAGGCTCGGGACCTGAATACAGTATGTGAAAAGGCCGTTTCAACTATCTAGGCTCTTGGACCTGTTGCTAACATGCACTTGCGTGCTAGGGGCGTGCATTACCAATCCTATATTGAAGATACTATTTCTGCTACAGATCACTGAAGGTATACGAAGAATAACCACCGATTAGGCACCGTCGCTGATTTTCCTTTTCTGCTGATTACTATACACTATTTATTGATATTATAGAAGCCCCCACATCAGGTTCCTTGACCCCGACTCAAGAACAGGTGAAAACAGGCAAAAATGATGGTAAGCTCACACGGCAGCTCGGCAGCTGACTTTGACGCCCCGCCACCATAGCTCTTCAATCACACTCCACTCAGGCATCTGAGAAACGGCGTGCGTGTAAATAGCCTATTCTCTGAGCCTCTTTTAAGCTTGGTCCCGGCTCGCAGCACTTCTTCCTTGTTCCACAGTGGACCCCGCAACCTTTTATGGAGGCCACCATGCCAGTCGTGCGTACTTACACATTCATGTGATGCTGCTTCCACTCCCACTGTGGGACTAAGATCACAATAAAGTCTTCGGCTCCCTAAGGAATGCACCCCAACGCCGAGTCGTACTAGTACTCACTCCCTGGTCCCTCTTGATCATGATTTTCCTGGGTTTTGCAGCGATTTTAGCAAATGCGATATTTATTTCTAGAGTGTTACCCGCCGTCGCTCTTGATAACGGCGTTGGGCGTCTTCCATGTAAGTGATTGTAATATAGGTCTGGTCGTTTACTAGAACCGAGATCTAGTCATGGGCTACAACAGTGCGTATCCTCGTATCATCATAAAACCATCTGAAAGCTCTCGAAAACAGCTTGGAATGCCTATCACGTCCGTTGAACGCGTTGCTTTGCAGTTTATCCCTCTCATTCTATCATAATTAGTGCGATATAAACGAAACCGTAGTCCTTCAAACGGCCAAGTTCATGAAATCTCTTGGTCTTCAGGCAGGTCACTCCCATTATCCGCCTTTTCTCGATTTTAACTCCGTATAGGACGTGGGTTATGAACACATGAACATCGACGATTGTTACTCTGAAAAAAACCGGAGTTCTTCTGGCGATATTGTTGCAAGTAGGTTCACTACCGCGATAAATAGTTGATGAAGGTATCAATTACGATATGTGGTAGACAAAGAACGTTTCCCTTCGGGAATGAATAATCTTACAGATGAAATCCACGCCCTTGGATTGTGAGCCGTACAGACTATTTTACACCATCATTCTAATCGGATCATATAGGAAAGCTGGTATCGTGAGTTAACTAGCGCTAGGGCAGATGGAGTAACACCTTATTTTATTAATTATAGTACAGTGATTCTGGGTGGTTTACTTGTCAACTTTTCCCAGGCTCATTCCAAAATGAGGCGAGGTACGCGACAATGGTGTTAATATCTATTGTTTTTAAAAATGGTCAATCGATAGGGATGCGAAGCTATTCCAGGACTGGGGCTTTGATCTTCTGAAGTATGTCAACTACGCTTGTGACTAGCCCGGTCCGCACAATTAATTATGTTGCAAAGATATGACAACTGTGCCGGTAATGCTTAAAAGTCCGTATGGCCGATGCCCCGCTCAGCTATGTCAATTTTTTTTACTAGTACCTTTCGATGAGATCATCAAAGAAGGCATGGTCGGGAGTATGTACACCTTAATATCGCCCCCTTTTGATGCTCATCCCGACATAGAATATACACGAATGGCAACTGCTATCACCGATCTGGCCAAGACGTCTGGAAAGCCTCCCTTACTTTTTTCTTTGTGCCAATGGGGAAGAGTACAAACATTGCCATTTTCTTGTACGGTGTTATGTCCTGAATCTGTATTGATTTATAGGAGCAACCTTGGCTATGGGCCAGGCGACTGGGCCAAAGTTGGAGGGTGAGTGGATCATTTCCATCTTTGTTAGATACCGAATAACATCACCCTTAGACTACTGAAGATATCGGTGAGTCGCAAGCTGACCGCATGTGGCATTTTATGACTTATCCATATTAACTTTATTGATGATAGGACCGGATTGGGGTGCTCTTGCGAGTATCATAAATCAGTGAGCAACCCGCCTACCTTATTCCGGATGGGCCTAATGAATGTAGGAATTCATTTATTTCATGGGCATCCGATTTCTACGGTCATAATGACATGGACATTGTTAGTAAATTTCTATCCCAGCCGCGAAATTGCCGATCTAACTACCCATCTATTTTCTGCCTAGCTTGAAGTGTGAGCGCTGTTGAGTCAATCCAATTTTCACTGCTTATTGTTTCTCAGCGGAAACGGCGATCTTACTTTCGAGGAATCCAAGTCGCACTTTACCGCCTGGGCTTTCATGAAATCACCCCTCTTGATTGTTTGTACCTGCCCTCTTATAATCGGTGGACCTCTTTCTCATAATAGCTACCATTTCATAGTCTACAGACGTATTTTCGTCTCACCATTCCTATGTTTCATTTCTTATTCTAGCCTTATTATAGCTTTCTGTCGCAACCCCGCAAACCCTCGAAATCCTGAGGAATAAGGAAATCATCGCCATCAATCAAGACCCTGTCGTCGGGACAGGTATCACGCCTTTTAGATGGGGCATCAATGTATGTACCTTCCCCGGAGCTTGCATCCAGAAAAAAATGTGACATTGCTTCTACGACCTCAGCCTGATTGGTCGAATAATGCCACCCATCCAGCACAATTTTGGAGTGGTGAAAGTCAGAACGGCACCATATTCATGCTTGTAAGTCGTTGAGCATTGTACTGTTTTTAAGCCAATCGGACATTCAAAGCCTCACCAACTTGACAGCTGAATGTGTTGGACCAACCTGCGGACATGTTTTTCTCTTTGACGGAATCGCCGTGGATTCGTGCCGGACGTCAATATACCATCCGGGTAAGTGTTTTAGTTCATTACGTCCCTGTGGTATTTTGGCATATACAGCTCCTTTTTTGTAGGATCTATGGGCGCACACTGATAACGGGACCGCAGTCCGAAATGTCACGGTTCATCAAGTTCCTCCTCATGGCGTAGTCGCTTTGCTGTTGAAAGACGCTGGGGACGAACCCGATGGAACGCAGCCACCCTGCGCCAGGCCAGAGTGGTGTATGAACGAAAACGGGACTAGAATCGACCAATGATCGGACACATGCGACGGCAATTGCCTGTACTGAATACATACATGAATGAATTGTACAATGATGACTGTCATTTCCATCTTCGACGATCCCCAGGGCCGGGTATGAGTCTAGGCAAGGATTTAGTCATGATGGGATGAATGCTGTGGTGCAAACAAGGGTGAAACACATGATAATATTGCGGGCAGTATGGTATATATGTAGATTGTTAGATAACAGGTTTTGGACGTTAGGACCCAATTACTCGAACATACGTTTGGTAATAACAAAGGGGGATATGATACACAAAGCAATTCGTAAGATAGCGTCATACAGAACACAAATGGTTATAGATTTGAGTATCGCCCTGCAAAAAAAAAAATTAGACGGCACATGAAGGCATAAGATAGGCACATACATATGCGAGCTAGGCTGTCTCCACTCCCAGTCGCCAGAAGGCCTCCTGCAGGGTTGACATCAAGCGAAATCACTGTGCAAGTCAAATGTGAGAATTCCAGCCGGGAAGAGTTCGGGAGCTAATGACGAACCAGAATTTTTGTGACCCTGTAACATGAACTGTAACGTCGCTGTCCGGGAATCCCAGAATTGTACGCAGCGGTCCTTGGAACCGGATACAACCCATTGACCATCGTGGGAGACAGCAACGGATAGCACATAATCCTAGAGTATTCATCATATTCAGTGAGAAGAAATGGTAAAAATGTCACCATACATACTTTATGACCAACAAAATCCATGATACAAGGGCTCGGCTCGCCACCAGGCTTCTTCACCAACACAGCAGAATCGTTGACACCTTCCTTTCTTCCTTTCACAATACCAGCACTAGCCAGATTAGAAAGATCCCAATATTTTAGCGTCTTATCCAAACTTCCACTGACCAAGCCTTTTCCGTCAGGCGTAAATGCAACGCTATATACGCTGTCACGGTGTCCACGCAGCCTTTCCAATAATATCCCCGTATTAACATCCCAGATGCGCACGACAGTGTCGAGGCTGCCCGCAGCTACAAGCTGCCCATTTGGCGAGATTGCGACAGAGGTGACGCCAGCATCCGTATTGAGCGAATCATGATCGTTGATCGTAAGGACTTTGGAGGATCCATCGGTCATATTCCATATGCGAGCGGTCTTATCTCCAGAACCCGAGACTATGAGACGTCCATCTTTAGAGAAGTCTAGAGAGTATATTTCTTGCTGGTGTCCATCAAAAACACTCCGGATACGCTTGGCAGCGATATCCCATATCTGGCATATCGTTAGCGTATGGTTGACAACAGAAGTGACATCTGACATACTCTGATTTGCCTATCCTCGGCGCCAGTAGCCAGTAGTTTTCCATCAGGGCTGAAACGTACACTCCGAATATATAAGTCGCCAGATTTTGCAGCCGCATCATCAACTAGAACGCTGAATGAAGCGGAGTTAGCCAACAGCGACATTAATGCGGCCTTCGATTCACTCACCATATCTTCACTCCTGTCTTGACGTCATATATTTGAGCCGTACGGTTACATCCTGTCGCTAGATATTTACCATCGGCGGAGAACTGAACACAACAAACCACGCTAGAAATAGTTAAGACCTCCCGCATCGGAGGGCATAAGCAACGCTCACCTCGCATGCGTGAGCGTATGCACAAGAGATATATCAAGGGTTCTTTTGATCTTGGGATTGAAGACGGCGAACCAGTCGCTTCCTTCTTTTTTGAATTCAGACGTGGCAGTTTGCAAGCTGAGTTCTTCCGGAGGAAGATTTTTGGACGCGACAGTGATGGGGGGTAGCGTAACTTGATATTCCGGATGTTCACGAGGTGGGATTGCGAGTGAACTGGAACTGGCGGCAGGGTAAAGGGTATGCGCAGGTGGTAGTTTCGCTTCGAGAGCAGGACTTATGTCTTAAAGATAGTGATATATTGGATGGGTACCCGGGGATTGAAGGGGAGGTACACACCTGAATTTGCACGCTCAGGTTTTAAGCGTTTCGGATCACGATGGTCCACAATGCGATCACGATCACGAGCTTCTCTGGTGTCACGATCGCGCTCATGGTCTGGTGGGGTCAGACCTCGACCCCTCCGCTCCGCTCCATAGTCTCTGTCGCGATGAAATGAATCCGAGGTACCGGGTGGCATGGACATGATAGCAGAGCTCAGCCCCGGAGTCCCGTTACTTGGACGGAAGCCCGGGATTCCACCCTGGGAGTTGGAGTTTTGCGCAGTCGTGGAGCCCTGGCGTAGTGATAATATTTCGGCTCTCAAACGTGCAATCTCGTCTTCATAATGTTGGCGAACTTTGCCATGTTGGGCTTCGAGGTCATATAATGAACGTCTTATGATGTTGACCTCACTGATTTGTGCGGTCACTGGTGGTAATTAATAGAGTGTTCCGTGTGTATATACTAAACACACACCTCTTGTTTCATATTCGTCTCGTTGTACACGAATGGCATCACGATCAGACGACACAAGGTCAAATTCCTGCTTGATTGTCTCCAAGGCTTCAACAACTCTGGTACTAGTTCCGGGCTGTTGACTCGATCCCTGAGTTTGGCGTGTCGTAGGCTGAAGAGTCCTGTGCTAAGATATAGTCAGATGGCAGGTTTTTGAGAGGTTATGCTTGAAATTGGGAGAGGAAACAGAGGCCACGTGGGTTGGTGTTTCTCCGATATTAAGAAGGGCTAGGCGAACCCTTGAATGAAGGTACAAGACATACGTTATATACGCCATTTGCGGACATGGCTCAAAACCACGATAGGCGATTGGTCGTATGAGGGATATTTACAACTGGCAGAATGAGAGGGCAGAAGCGGAGTGGAGGTGGGGAGCTAGAAAGGAAGTAGAAAGGGGTCGTTGATGTCCTTGATTTATATAAGGCCCAACGGGAAGGTTCACCGATTACAATTGTCACAAAGCCAATTTCGCGGAGTGTTCGCGGAGTATGATTGATTGCTTGTTGCGTGGCAAATGTCACCGGATATGTACCTAGTCCCCATATTTGCCGCCGGTACCTTTTATAGTTTACCCAACACGCCCCGCCAAAGTAATCTTCCAGGATTCTTCTCTGATACACACACCCATGCAGTCGGTTTGAGTCATTATTCTTTTGCTGTTGAATTTGAAACATTAAGATTTATTTTTGCCCGCCTTTGGGTTGGCTTTGATCGCTTGTGCATACGGCAGCACTTCAAGTGACCGTGATCCCGCTAATTCCGATTTAAGCAAGATCTTGGAGCCATAAATTGGGGTCGCACATCATCCAAATCTCGGCGATTCTCGAGCTCAAGACAAAGCAAGTAACCTGGTCTTGGGGGTGGGCTCACGGCCCGATAAATTGATTCTCCTGAATTACATTTTCTCTTTTGTAGAATGACGGTAGAGGTGAAGGGTTGTAAAAGGGTCAAAAGGGTTCTTATCAGCTTGAGAAGATTTCATGGATCTTGTCAGATCCCAACATCTGTAGATACCCACGCCTATTCTTAAAACACCAAGTTCTTGATCATGATTAGTAGTTCAACAGCTGATTAACTTTGCGAAACACTTTCCAAAGATAGTTGCATCAAGCAGAATCCCATACTTGTGAGAATTTTTGAGAATATTTCGTCGGAATCCTGCACTGTCCGCGGCGTTGGGATCAAGGGGTCGAAGACTTGGTGATGCTTTCGTCGGAAATGTTCCTAGATGGAAAGGAAACATTATTTGGTTGTATTTGACTGGAGCCCCGGCGACTTAACGCGTTTTTCGAGAACGTGTGTATAGGTAGATGTACAGATACTCAGGATAAAATTTGTGGAATTCACTAGCGTGTCAGTATCTGACAATACCTCGATGAGCTTTAGACTGTCATTTGTCACACAGGGTCATGATCATTAGCCACTTACTGAATGAGCAAATGCCACATTCAAAAAGACCCCCAACTGAGCGGTGGAGTTCAAGACCTCCGCCTTGAAAATTTAGGGCTTGAGATCAGGGATTTGAATGTCGTGACCTGTGACTCCGGTTACCAAACTATGCGGCAAGTATGATCGACGCCGGACTCATGTGGTGCTCATTGCTGAAGCGCTGGCAGCATAAGTGCCAGATGACACCTGGTAAGAGGTTCGGATTGATTCTCCATTTGTAATTTATCAGTCATCCCGCACGAAAGCACACATGTTACGGGTTCTAGCCTACCTGTCGCTGTTGAAATATCGTGGTGTGAGAATAATGTGATACACATACTACAAACGGTGCAGATATACCACGAACTGCCCACGAAAGGGAATTCTCGTTGAATTAGGCTCCGCTTTGATTTCATAGTGCGAAAATCGTATCCACAGAACACGGATCAAGATGGGATACTGTACAATCTGGTCATCACAGGTTGCACCGAGAAACCCATCCAATCGAAGCCGCCAAAGAAAAACTTGGGCTTGATCAATAGGGATTGAACAAGCGGGAGTGGACGGTAACGGGTTACGTGGACTGCCAATACTACCTAACCCTGCATGCTCCGAAAGAACCAAATACTGACCTAGGGGGTGTATCCAGACAAATCTGAGGCATCAATACAGGTACAGCGGCAGATGGCGATGCCGTCACTTCGGCCTTGCAATGTTTGCTGGACGTCGAGCTTTTCTGGGTCTTGGGCGATTTCTTTTGATGTACAGAAAGCTATGCGCTCCCACGTCAAAAAGACCAATATCGCTGTGTTTAACTTACGGTGTTGATTTAAGCAGTAGCATCGCCGCCACCCACGTTGGTGCCTTCCAGTTCCAGCAAAGATAGAACCACACCCCTGGTAAGTGGCGTCACTGGTGTGGCAGTAAGCACCAAAAGGGATCTTCAACGTCCCGGCGGTTCCAAACTAAACTAACGAACAATGCGGTTGCAGTGACATCCCATGATATGTGCTCGTGTGTGATTTCGTGAACACAGCGTTCGAGGTTTGGAGGTGATGTTTTAGAGTGGCAAAGCTGAGCGATTGGCAAGGAATCCAAGATAAAAGATATACATAAACTTCCAGAGAAGCGGTTGTATCAGAAGCAACATCGCATGACCCCAGCCACAGAAGAGCCAAGGAGTCAAGAACATCGAATGTGAATTCCTGTAAATTCCCACACTAGCAGTCATGAGTCTCATTATGTACCGAAAGAGCCAAGCATCAAAGGTAATGAGTAATGCCCTACACTAACCACCTGTGTGCGACAAGACAATCTTCACTTGAATCTATCATCATGGAATGCTCAAGATGATGGTAGGCTTGGATCCAGTCTTACAGGTGCCATTGACAGTGAAGGGCAGAGGGGTGATTGGATTAGTCACTGTTTGGTTCTTTTTTTTTCGCAGCCTGGTATTAGCCTCTAATCTCCCCGAGCACTAAACCTCCCTCTTCCCAATCGTACCCAAATTCTCTCGGCTTTACAGCCAACCCACGCTCATTATTAACCCTAAGACGCTCGTTACACCCACAGAATATACATTTCGACAATGCGCCTCTCCGCAATTGCCGTCTTTGCTTCCTGTTCGCTCCTGAACCTTGTATTTGCAAACGTCCACGTTGACGGTTCTGCCCTCAAAAGACGACATATAAATCGATCCTCAAATGCACTGCCTCCAATTGATAATTCCTCAAACCACGATTCGGTAACACACCTTGAAAAGAGGTTCAGCAACGCTAGATTCTCATTTTATGACGCCGGACTGGGCGCATGCGGCAAATACAACACGAATAGTGATTTTGTGAGTGAAAAATTTCATGAGAGGCGCTCAAACGCTTACCTGCGCGGAATCATTGAGATTGTTGCCGTGAATGTTCCTGTGAGTCAAATGCCTTATTCTCCCAAGTCCTTGTTTCTTATATTCTCTCAGCAATTCGCCGATGGGGCACACTGCTTTGAAATGATCACTATAAGCTACGGGGGCAAAACCACACAAGCCCAGATCGTGGACAAGGTAAGTAAGATTCCCAGATGAACCTCCACAGGCTCACAAGGATATCAGTGCATGGAGTGCCCGTACGGCGCTATTGACTTCTCTCGCGGTCTTTTCGACTTTTTTGGGCCCCAGTCTGCAGGATACCTCTACGGTACATGGAACTTTGGATCAGGAGACTCGGCCCCACCCAAATCTACAACGACGTCAAAGAAACCCAAGCCAACCCCCACACCAACCCCTACACCAACCCCCACATCAACCCCCAAGCCCGACCCGACCACGACCAAAATACCCACCTCCACCCTTTCTCCAACCACCACCAAGACGACATCTACTTCTGTAATTGTCTCCTCTACAAGTGAGAGCGCTGCCCCTTCGGAGACTGGGATAGTCTTTCCCACGGGTATCCTCGGCCAATTCGACCTGATTCTCATCAACTTCGGTGGAATTGCTATTGCGGCAGGTGCCTCGTAGAACCCATGAAAGACTGATGGATGGGAAAGTGCGAGTACAAATGGTTCAGACGGGATTGGTTATGTAGGGCGCCGGATCCTGACTTGCACTGCTTATACCTAGGGCACGACTTGTGTTTTTTATTCAAGGGAGTGTTGGATACCCAGCATTTTCGATTCCTATTTATTGGTTGTATTTCGGTTGTATCGATTCCAAATTTGTTGACACTAGTTGGCTTAAATATAGGAGATACATTGTTGTTTACGAGATGTAGATGTCTTAAGCTCCCATCCTTTTGGAGGGGATCCTGTCGTATATTGGGGAACAGCAACGATACCCAGTCGCCGCAGTTACCCTAAAATGATTAAGCTTCGTATAGCACACCGTACGTAGCCAATAAACACCAGCCACTTTGTGCTAACAGATAGTTCAAACTTTAAGCATGTCCCCTCGGATTGAGCCGCCTGAAATTTCTGACCTTGCCCCTTGAATCGAAGAGCACGGTATTGCGGATGCTGACAGGAGTGGCTTTGGGACTCCATGGCAAGAACCATCAAGCGCAGTGCGGGAAAACACCTTGTCAGTATGAAACTTTGTACCATTCCGTCGTCTTGGTGCGCAAAATGGACAACTTCCCCACTACTATGGAACCGAATTAGAATTAATCTAACTCTTTCCTCTTGAAACCATTTCCTATCACACCTTACCTACCCCCTAATCTGCAAATAGCAAGATATAGCAACCCAACCATGGCCTCTCTCGGTTTAACATCCCCTCTGTTCCCGGACCATCAACCAGCCGTCTTGATTATCAACCGGATTTCAAAGTTTGTATGGCTGTAATAGCCCCAACGTGTACTTTCATCCACGATCATGGTCCAGGAAGCTTCTGGAATATCCTGACGTGTGAATCTGACGGCCATACTGATAGCACAGGTGTGTTGGGATCAGTATCGCCTTTGGCTCCTCCAGATCTTATATAATGTGCTATTTGATAGGTTATTTTGAGGATACTCAGAAAATACTAATACCGGTACTCTTTGGATAGCCATTTACTATCTTTAGGATATGGGCATCAAACCTATCCTGTTATTAGTTATATGTGGCTTCCAGTTAAGGCAAACATTTCCTTTGATCTAGTGGTTTGCTCCAAGCATAGCCGGTGGGCATTGTTGCTTCGCCCTTCGATATATCCCAGCTCCTTAAAGTAAGCAAGTATACTGAACAGCGGTCCACACTTACAATCGGAGACTGAAGTTGCACAAAGTACAATCTAATTGATATTTTATTTACTTGGGCCACCGTGTTAAAAGTGGGCACCCGGTCCTTCGAGTTGTACCCGCTAGTTACAGTGTGATCATCGGCGTCCATGTCTATTGCAATGAGCCTCCCGTGTTTCCCGAGACCGAGTTCATTTCAGTTAGTACTACGGACGTGCCTGTAATTTCCTCCTGATAGGTCTGCAGGCACGGACTTATTATAATTACACTCTGAAACTCGGGGATGAAGCTGATGACCGTAACAATGTTTAACGTTCGGGTCGGTTTGTATAATCGGTGGTGTTTAGCTGGCGGAGTTCTACTGGTTAGCCTCCGGGCGCTCTTTCTTTTGGGGGCAATTCTATCACTCTAGGATCAGACAGGGCCTCGCATTGGCCGTACAGCTAGATGCAGCTTGACGAGTATTCCTGCGCCACCACTGATTTTCCATCAAAAAGATGAGGAGATGTTGGGACTAGGATTTGGTTATTTTCTTCCATAAGTGTCAAGAACATCAGAAAATCAGGGTTTTTCCGGGGACTATTATAGGCGTAAGATCTCTGTTTGCGCTGCGGAAAACAAACGGGAATGTTATTACGCGCCGTATGAATCTACCGTTCGTACCGGTAGGATCCTGAGGCCTAGGATACCTGATTTCATGGGCATCATTAATCTAACCGTCCTTCAAATACGTCCAAATCATGATCCGTGTTAACACGGGTTCTTGTCGCCGTTTCGAAAATACCGGTCGTTGAATGGGGGTATTGGTCGTTGTGACTCAAACCCAGACGTCATGCACAGGTCCCGAGAAATTCGTCTGAATTTTGAGTTTTTCTTTTTTGTTTCTATGATAATTAGATGATCGTATTCGGCATGCGCAAACGACCTGCCGCCTGCAGGAGAAATTACCCTTCGGTCTATTATGATTAGCCGGATTCCAACAGAAAAATAAATAGTTGTAGTAAGTCGTGTTACATTGTGTAAAGAACCTGGGCGCCCGAAGATGTTAGTTAAAACTTCAGAGATCCTGAACTTACAGGCTTATGCCACAATCAGATGGGCCACCTGGGTTGAAAGTGATACGGGTCCCAAAATAACAATGTGTCCTTCTTACATGCGAGACAGCCGCCGTCGGGGTTAAAATCACAGCGATCATAATCATTGAAATCCGGGCGGTGGATTTTGAGTGTGGATTTTGAGTACGGCTCACTGGTACATCCAAGATTCCTATCACATAAATTTAAGAGCAAATGCGACATAAAAGGAAAGTAGGAGAGAATGCTGGTCAAAACATATCACCCGCGTCCTCATCAAGTGTAATTCTGAGTTCACTTGGCCCCCCTTGAAAGTAGAA
>CEMJ01392146.1:0-11769 GCA_900068955.1 Clitocybe nebularis | reverse complement strand
TTTGTGGCCTGTCAGAAGATATAGATTATGGGGTATGAGAAAGAGAGCCTGGACTGTTCAACGTGGAATCAACATGGTAGACGCACATGGAAGAAAGAACTAGGATGGGTGGCTCATTGGAAATTATAAAGGTCATCACAGGAGGTGACCGCAACAACAACCCGCCGCCTTCAGGGGTTCAAAGTACATACAACTTACAAGTGACTTGCTGACGGATGACTTATCATAGCTTATCATTCAGTAGTAAAATCATGAAGGCCATCAACGTTTATCAACAGCAGCTTACCGGCAAGATCCTGCGGCAAGATCTAGCGCTTTGGCGTTATTTGCTTAGTTATTTGCTTGCGGCCCCAATTACAAATAAGGGTCACGATGCGCTGAGGTCATCCATCTGTCGCCGTGAAACCTCCCCGTTCTTAACGGGCTACTTACTCCTTGGAGCCTGGACCTTGGGGGCTATTCATAAATTGTAGAAGTAATCAGCGTCATAAATCCCCACCGGTGGGTCTTATAGGCTGGAAAACGGCGCAGCTGGGTCTTCTGACTGTCGAGAGTACAACAACCACCAAAAACTGCAACCTCAACTGATCCCATTTTAGAAGGCCACCATGTGCGGATTGGAATATATGCAAACAACAATCGATCGTGATCAGTAAACAAACGTGAAACGTGATGGTGTCCCTTAAACTTCGTGCACATGGCTTACGGGGTATACTGCATTTGTCCACCGCCGTCGGGCACGAATTTCCGACCAGTGCCATGGAGGAAATACGATCGGCAATGTATGTAGCCTTCCTCAGATGTAAAAGTTACAGAACCTATTGAAAAATCCGCCCAGTAGCACTTTGAGTCCTAGCTGGTCCTCGACCAATCTTGGAACGAGTGTATATGCCATGGTGCGAACGTTGACACGAAACTCTACAAAATCTAGATTGATATGAGGTCGCAGATTGAGTATTGGGGCGCCTCTCCGTGCGTTGAGTCAGACAAAATGCCGTCCATTTCTACTACTCATCCATGTTTTCTCCTTCCCAAGCTACCCCCGAAAGTACGCTATCGTTGTTTGATCATTGTTAAACTGTACATGTAATCCTCATGTTATCCCATTCAGCAGGTATAGAAGGGGATTTCTGTGGCCTCTCTGTCTCCGACTGCTGGGGTACCATGCGCCACCGCTCCTGCCGGAGCGGTATCGGCGCGCTGCTCAAGTAATACTGAAATGAAAGAGGTATTTAAACGCTGGGTATATTTACAGTCCATTCCAGAACTCACCCCAACGATGTTTAGTCTGCGCAGTTTCCTTTTACTTGTAGCCACCTCTTCTCTGGCTCTCGCCTCTGATTTGAGGGGGAGCCTAACCTCAGCGGGTATACGTGCTGTATTCCCCGGCGACCCCGGATACGCCTCTGCTAGCAGTCCTTGTGCGTTATTCCCCGTTCCCGCATTTGAAAGTACTAGTGGCTTACTATCTCCATGCCTTAGTCAATCAGCGCTTCACCTTCAAACCCATCGCCGTTGCCTACCCCAAATCGCCAAACGAAGTTTCAGAAGTAATCAAATTCGGCGTTGCCCAAAATCTACAGGTCGCAGCGCGCAGCGGAGGGGTGAGTTGTCGGGTGCCTCTCATGTCCTATGACGCAAACCTGACCAAATCTAATAGCATAGCTACATTGCAAATGGCCTTGGCGGTCGAGATGGGGTCTTGATTGTTGACATGCAAAATTTTGACAAAGTCAAGGTGAACCACTCGAAAGGTACCGCAGTCATCGAGTCAGGGAATCGACTGGGAAACATCGCATTGGAGCTGGCAAATGCTGGGAGAGCCTTACCCCACGGGGTCTGTGCATATGTTGGAATTGGTGGTCATGCAGGTATACATTCATGCATCCAATTCTCGCTAACCATTCGATAATAATCTCTGTTGATACAGCTTACGGCGGATTTGGATTCACGTCACGAATGTGGGGTCTTACCCTCGATAACATCGTTACGGTAAACATGGTACTTGCAAACGGGACCATCATCACGGCCTCTCATCAAGAAAACGCCGACCTCTTCTGGGTTCGTTTTATCTTTTATTATCCCTACAACCCCTACTGACGTCACTCTTCTAGGGCATGAGAGGATCCGGCGGATCTTTCGGCATCACCACATCAATCGAAGTCAAAACGTACCCCGCACCCCCCTCCACGACCGTTTACAAATACGAATGGAACCTGACCTCAGCAGATACCGCCAAAGGCATCGCCGCCTTCCAGTCCTTCGTCGAAACCAACATCCCCCCGCAATTGGGCGGCGAAATCAATTTATATCGCGGTCCTTCTGCAGGGACCGTCTGGTTCCAAGTTACTGGCGGCTGGTATGGCCCTGCGCGGGAATTTAATGCCACGATAGCGCCGCTCTTGGCCAAACTGCCCAAGGACCCGAGGACCACCCTCGTTGTGGGCTCTTATATTAATAGCGTAGCGTATATTGCAGCGCAGCCGCTTGATACGCGGATAACCCCGGATGGGAACGATACATTTTACGCAAAATCGCTGATGGTACCGGAGAGCTCGCCGATGTCGACTGCGGCCCTCAATGCCTTTACCAACTACTTGGGAAACGAAGGTTTCGCCTCCCAAACTGTATGTATTCGCGTTCTGCTTCCTTCTTTGTGCCATTGAGCCCGAATATTTACCTCGACTTGCTTTAGGAATGGTTCACGCAGGTAGAGTTGTATGGGGGGAAGAACTCTGCGATCAATGCCGTAGGGGCCGACGCAACCGCGTTTGCCCATAGGAGTTCTATTTTTACCATTCAATTCTATGCTTCGTCTCCTGGAAAGGTGCCACCCTTCCCTCAATATGGGTTTACTTTCTTGGACGGTACGCGTCCCTTGTATTGCAGATTTTGTCTAGTTTTCTAAGGCTTTATGATCAGATCAAGTAAACAGCATTACTTCGAACAGTCCCGCAAACTGGGATTATGGGTAGGTGGCGTTGTACCTCTGGTATCAAAACACCTTAATCTCACTCTTTTTCGTAGGGCATATCCAAACTACATCGATGACAGGCTTGCAGACTGTACGTCCCTGCTCTTCACTGGTAGATCTATGAACTGAATGTTTTCCTGTTCACCAGGGGAGCTCCGTTATTATGGCGCTCACTACCCGAGATTACAATCTTTGAAGGACAAATATGATCCCAAGGATGTTTTCGATTTCCCCACAGCTATCGAGGAATGATGATTGGCCCTAAATATTAATTCGATCGTCTTCTGGCAGCGACTAATATCTTATGTACGCGGAGCGGAACTCTTTTTTGTATCTATAAAACCAGTATAATAATTACAATTGGTATCGGGATGTGACCAGCATTGAATTCAAGTTGCAAGAGTATGTAGGAATAAAAAGGAATCTCAATGGTTGATTAACAGTGGATATACACTGGGTTGTACATGTACTTGTTACACAGATCTCGAGTAGCTCTACGATACCTCTTCCATATCTTCATCCTCGTCGTCATCGTCATCGTCGTCGTCGTCATCCCCTTCCATCTTAACGTCGTCCATTCCGCTAGGGCCTGCGACGTCCTCGCCTTTAATCTGTGGAAGAAAGGTTGAGTTCATGATGGCCTGAAACACAGCACTCTACTCACGCCTTCCTCTTTGAAGTTTGCCTTGAGCTCCCACAACCCGTTATACTCGCCGCTCCGATGCAAAAATGCCACTTCCGACAGCACCTCCTTCAGATAAGCCTCAGGCTGTTGCGTCCTATCCCGCAACGGCCGAATACCCCATCGTGGCGGGTCGCGGAAAAGTTGGAATATTTGATCAAGCAGTTGATTCCGTGGCATACGAGCCATGCGTTCGAAAGTGCCCTTTGTATGCTTCGGCTTCGTTTTCTGTTCAGAATATGTAAATGTTAGGTGAGTGGTATAAAATTTGATATGAAACGCACGATGAGATCGCCGAATGCACTGCCAGCTCCAACGCCGACTCCGCTGCTGAGTCTGTTGACTCCACCTCTCCCACCAGGAACGCCCGCGTCATCAATCATTCTTATCTGTCTCACAGGCGTATTGTACTTCCTGTGTCGCTCCCTCATTTGTTTACGGTAGCTTGCGCTGAATGCAGGACGTAAGTTGCATTCGTGTTTTATCCGTCCTGTTAAAATCGTCGTCCGAGCTCGGGTGTTGACGGTCGCCGCCGCCGCGCTTGTCGAAGCACTCAACGAGGAATCCTTCGGACGCTCGGCTACGACAATTTGATTGTCCACTGCGTCGTTCACCATGTCGAGTTCGTAGGAGTCAGGTTCCCCAGAGGTCGGGTAGGCCGTTGTGTGTAAAAAAACGGGACGATTCGGTTGTTGAGGTGGATTGCCCTCGACCTGAGAAGGATCCGTCGGGTCCTTGTTTGGAGGAAGGAACAGGACGATGCGAGGTTTGTTCGTAACAGGGTTGCTGGCGTTGCTGTAGACGCGAAGACTTGCAAGATGCACGTCTTCCGAGTTGATAGCTGACCACCGTTCTAGCAGAAATTTGGGAATCTGGGTGACCGTTTATGATTGAACATGGTAGATAATCGTTTGAATGACCTTGACGAGCCAGACGCGGCCATTTCCCTGGTCCAGCATAAGATGTTCATCTGGGTCTGGCTGTGAGTCCTCTTCCTCTGGATTCTCAGCGTCAAATGGTTTCTTTTCATCGAGTGCCGCGCTGTCCATTGTGGTTGAAACAAGGCTACACAGTGAAAATGACGTGGTGTGACGCAGCGTGACGTGGGACAATTGCGGACCGAGGGCCCGGAGGGGCCGGACAATCGATGATCCTTCAATCTCTTTGAGTCTGGCCTAAGGTGATAGGGCCCCGAGAGGGTGAGCGGTTCAAGGGCCTTTCCAAGCCCCAAAGGAGTTTCCGCTTTTTTTCCCTCAGGATAATGAGGACAAGTTCGATTTGGAGAGGCATTTATGGAATTATGGCATCATTTTTGAGAATATACGATATATTTCCTGTAAACGATATCGAGACTAACATAGACGACGGAATGAGACAAAAGTCACAACCAGGGGCCAAATCCCCGCCCCCCCTTCCGGTATGACCATGGCCCGCCCCTCCCTAACCACACACTCCTGCTGCCCTGTCATCCCAAGCTCTGCCACGAACAGCCTCAGCCCGGGGGGAATCTTTCAGCACAAGCGGCTGGTCGAAACGAATGATGTACGTAGCGAGTAAGGCGCCATGGATGGGTGGAGGGATAAATGGAGCTTTCGGGTGAACGATTTTAATACCCTCCACGACAAACTATGCCTCAACTCTACATGACCGTACATTCGGTTGTGCGCTCGGCACCTGGCGGATACACTCCCCCCACTTCGTTGTGGGTGATGGAGGTTGGTCGGGGAAGAGGCTGGGACTTATGCGCTTTTTGTTGTTTGGAATTTCTGTTAGACGGGTGTCAACTCGTAAATTTAGTTAGAGAAGAAAGTGACCTAAATAGACGTGACATTGGTTTGATCGACACGCTCCGTGCACTGCAACGGAAAGCTGATGGAAAGAAGGGATAAAACCACATCGAGCGTGATCTCAAATAGATCGCAGGACAGGAAGCTGTTTTATGAACCCAGGACTATCACATGTGGTTATGCGTTGAGTACTAGTATTGGTTCGTCATCAATGGTGGCTTGATGGGACTTCAGCAGTCGCAAATCCGAGCCCTTTAGACTTTTGAACTAAAAGGCACTATGGAGGTAGCGCAAGTAAACGGTTGAGTGACGTGGCTAGTCGCACAGACACGATATTTGCACGAAGGTCGGGATGGAGTGTAGAATTCTGTATATCGAGAATCAAGATAGCGGAAGTAACCGGGATTTGAGAGTGAGAGATATGCGCGGAGGGCAAAGGCACTGCAGACAGGTTGTGGGACAAATGAAGCTTCCTAGTCGGGCTTCCTAATTCAATTCCCAGAATGAAGACCTGCTTCAGAAGCGAATATGTCCTGAAATGATCGCTGTTGGCTATTTTCGATGACCACTGTACGTAAATCTGCTAGGATACCATTGAAGGATGATGGGGAACGAGGCAGTGCCTCAAAACTACATATGGCGCGGGCTAGGTCGTGTGGGTGTTCTGGCGCGAAACCTTGGAAAACTGTTACTATATTTGCCCTACACGGAGAAGGCCGGGGGGCAGGTGTTGTAGAATAGTTCCATTGACTGCGTTCTTCAAACTTCCTGGAAGCGGGGCTGACGGTGGATTCGTCGTGCAGCGCGCTGCCATACAGACGTAGAGCAGGACCGACCTAAAGTAGCTCAAATCGAGCTCGTTGAAAGAAAAGCACGTGCCGCGACTCAAATGCCACCACGGCATTTACCGCAACAACAGATCAAAAGTCTTTATTTAAGGTCGCAAGACCTTCTCTTCATTCTTCGAAATCTGAATACACGTCCGTAAATGTCACCGGAAACATGTATATCTTACGATTTTGTTCCGACGCCGTACAGAAACTGTTTCTATAGTAATAAGCGCTCTCGGGCTCCAGCTACATATCATGTTTCACAGCATTCTGGCGTCGCCTGCCTCCTGCAGTTGTATTTTCACAAGTTCGTACAATCTTAGCAACAACTCGACATATACATGAACAACATACCCAATGACGAAGTGGAGGACGCGCTCGCCTTGCTCATGATTGACTCTAATAGTGGGTCATCTTCTCGAGAACGCAGTTCTCACCCAGGAAACAACAGCGCAGTTCTGTAAGTTGACTTTTTCTCCTGGCCCATCTCAGTCCGACCAAATCTGACATGCGTTCGACAAGAGAGCAGCCGGACTCCAATACACCTCACTCTGGCCGACGAGACCTACCGGGCTCGGGACCATATTCCGATAGAGTCAACACTTATATGAATGTTGCCAGGAGCCTCGCACCGTCTGGTATTAGCCATCCAGAAGGTAGACTTTTTAACACCCCGACTTCTTTAGGCCAGACGCCTGAACAACGGCTTGATTGGATGGAGGCCTGGTTTGATGCAATGTTTACTGCCATGGTCTGTATAAAGATCCAGCAACCTTATCTCATCATTCACATTCTATTACAGGAGACACACACATCTCACCTGCGCAACATGGAGATTCCTACCGCAGCACACCCATCTTACTCATCGCCTTCTTCCCTCGCGGGAACCAATGGGCCAATGTATCATCCTTTAGAATCGGCCAGAGCTTCAATTAGGAATATGCTTGGTGCGGCTAGAGAATCGTTCCGTGTCCTGGATTCCGTTCAGGAATCTATCCGTACACTTTCCGACCCCGCCCCTGCTCCACCATCTAGTAGTACTGCAGTACAACTCCCTCCCTTACCAACAATTCCGTCGTTCCGTGATCCCTTGTCCGATCAACATTCACAAGAAGCATTCCCCGGTCTTCAGTCTGCTGAAAAATATGCTGATCCGCAAGGCACAACGGGGGGCACCACCTATTCGATATATAATGAGATGGTCGAGGAAAACCTGAGCAACGAGGCCATTCTGAGGCAGGCAATAATGCACCTTCGCCGATTCCTGCGATTGTTTCCAGAGACAGACAACAGCACAGACTATCTGTTCGCGCAAACGTTGACAGGTTTTATGATCCTGCATATGTATGAGATAAAAGGGGACGATGGATTTCTGGATCTAGGAAATACCATGATAGCCCTCGCCTTCTCGAAGCTGAAAGGATCTCAGTGGGAGTCCAAATTCTCTTCATATCAGTTATATGGACATTGGGCTTATGGACAGCGGCTATTGGCCCAACGACATGGGGAGGAGAGTGGGCTAACTGTTGCGATCGAGTTGTTGCAGTCAATATGTTCGACGTGCAACAAAACTGATGTCATCCCATTAAGCATCAAACGGCCTCTTTGGATTGAGTTAGCAGCATGTCTTTACAGCCGATATCAAGCTCAAGGGAACCTAGATGACTTGGATGCGGCTATCGAACAGCTTCACTCGTTACATGAAGGAGATGGCATGCCAACTCGCCTGTCGTGCTTTCTCGGGAATGCACACCTCCAAAGGTTTTCTCAAAGAGGGAATCTCGACGATCTCGACAGATCCCTTTATCTTGCCCGACAGGTACATGGGCTGTCTGGCCCACAGGCTGGTAGCAATGTGACAAGAGCAGGGAGTTTACACTTGCTGTCGATGGCACTGTCCCAAAGGTTCAACTTGCTCCTGGACATATCTGACCTCGATCAAGCGATATTACATGGTCGTACCGCGATTGAACTGCTGAACGAGGATCATCCTTCGGTGTCCCACTACAAATCCGATCTTGCGGTTCTCCTTCTTTCCCGCTTCGAATCTGAAGGGGAACCTTCAGACCTAATTGCTGCTTTTGACGAGATAGCAGTAGCAATAACTGTGGAGAGGGCGGTTAGCATGACACCAATCCCTTTGAAAGCCGTTTTTGGGACAATACTAGCCATACGTGGCCGGCGGGATGGAGATATTAAAGAAATAGATGAAGCTGTACGAGTTCTGACATTGGTGCGAAAAGAATGTTCCGGCCCGCTTCATTTCGAGTCTTATATCGAGCAATACCTCTCCAAAGCTTTAATTCATCGTTTTCACCTTTCGAGGACAGGGGAAGACCTTGAAACGGCCGTCTACCATGCGTCGTTGGCCTGCCAAAAAGCTCACGAGAATGGGCCCCATTGGGCGCAAATCAGTTTAGAGTTGGGCCAGCTGCTAGTGGTGTGCTATGGACAAACTCAGGATTCGACGTATTGTCGTGGTGCGATTAACAGGTTCCGCCAGGTCGCACTTTCGTCTGTATGGCCTTCTGTACGCCTCAGTGCCTCTATTCATTGGGCAGATGCAGCAGAGGGTTTTGACCTGGCAGGACACCTCGAGGCTCTAGAGCTCGGCCTCAGTATTCTACCCAGCGTTGCATGGATCGGACATCGAATGTCGGTCCGATACCGAATGCTTTCTTCCCAGTCTTCGAACATAGCATCCCGGGCTGCGGCTTGTGCCATCGAAGATGGTGAACTGCGTAAAGCGATTAACTACTTGGAAATCGGACGAAACGTTTTGTGGAGTCAAGCATTGCAGTTTCAACAGGCTGCTATGCCAGAGGGACAAGGCCTCAAAGGTCAGAACGAATCCGGATTTCTAGCTCGATTCCTATCCCAGAAGGCCCACGATGACAGTCATAACTTTACCATAGAGCAAGTAGATGAAATAATACAGAAGGGCCCTCCGGAATTTGTCGAACTTTCCCAGGCCTTGGGGAGTTCTTTTGAGGAGATAAGAAAAAACATGGTTAATCTGAGTGGAGGAAATGAGGACAGAGTAGACGCGGATTTACAACGGCACATAAATTTTACCGAGACGATGAAAGATGTGTATGAAGAGGCCTCCCTTCACGGCGCTGCGGCCAGATGGACCACTTTGCAGCCGAGCTTGGAACAACTTGGCGAAGCATCTCTTTCACCAAATCCCTCCAGTGCATTCCTCGATGTCGATTTGCATGCCGTTCTCCAGATGGGTATGATCGTTATCCTTAACGCCAGTGGTTTACGATGCGACGCCGTTATCCTCACTGCTGCCATGGGCCCTGATTCGGTAGCCCTTCATCATGTCCCCCTCCCTGAGCTCTCAGGAGATCAAGTACATGCCTGGGCCGAAACCCTTCGACTTGGAATATTCGAGATGGAAACAAACACAATCACTTTGTCAAAGTATGAGGGTTCAGTGCTTATACCGATCCTACGCGGATTGTGGACGTACCTCGCCCTTCCACTCTTAGAGCATATTAATACCCAATCAGCTGCTCCCACTCGCGTCTGGTGGTATCCAACAGGACCCTTTGCATTTTTGCCGATCCATGCTGCGAGTCCTTGCGTCGAAGACGAACCGGGACTTGCGGAACTCGTGGTTTCGTCCTACACACCAACGCTTCGATCTTTGATTCGTGCATCTAAGGCACCATCTATGCCATTCCGTCTACTCGCCGTGGGGCAGCCAGTCACTCCTGTATATGATTTACTTCCTGCTGTGGAGAAGGAGATGAAGTCAATTCGCAAGCTGTGTCAGAATACTCCTGACAAATTGACGTCTCTGATTGGGGAAAGAGGCACAATCCATCGTGTTACGAAAGGATTACCCGAACATACCTGGGTGCATTTCTCCTGCCATGCCAATCAGGACGAAGTATATCCATTTCACAGTGCTTTCTTCCTGTACGATGGACCGTTCAGATTATCGAAGTTGATGCAGCTGGACCTTACACACGTCCAGTTTGCATATTTATCTGCATGTCTGACATCTGCCGGTGATGTCAGTCTCCCAGATGAATGTATTCATTTGGCGGCGGGAATGCAAATTGCAGGCGTGCGTTCAGCTGTAGCGACCATGTGGAGTGTGGATGACATAGCGGCTGCTTTTACCACAAGAAAGGTTTACACGGAATTATTAGGGAAGGATGAAGCAGAACCTGATCCGAGGGAGGCGGCAAAGGCTTTACACAAGGCGGTAGGGATAATGAAGAAAGTTAACATCCCGTTGACTTGTCGAGTACCTTTTATACACATTGGCATATGAAGCCCAAGATTGGTCCATGATGTTCCAATGTAATCCACTTATTCACATGAGGAATTTTATTCGAGTTGAAATGTTGGGGGACCGAGTCTAGAATAACAGGGACCGAGGGTGGTGGCAGAGGTTGAATCTCTGCGAAAGGCATTTGCACACCCACCACCCACAGGTTTAAGGCACTTTTTCAAATGCACCCTGCTCTGCCTCGTCAGGCATTGGTCTACCCAGGCAGCCCACATCATGTTCGGCATCTCAAGATGTTCCTCCACTGCTTGGAGGCGTACTGCGAAGGGAAATGGTGCAAGGCACTTGACGCGGATACCGTGGCCGAACAGGGTCGTTTGTTAAGAGGCAGTTGAACAGGTCGCCCTCGTCACTATCATTTTCTGCTCCTTGCCCTCTAGGTTGATGCTGGTGCTGAAGCGGCCCACCCATACCTATCACACACCTAAACTGCGTAAGCACCTCGTCCACTATCACGTCTCTTCCCTTTCCTAAGTACGGATTTGACCGTATTCATCGCCAGGTCGAGGGGTTTTGTCGTGTCTTCTCCGCCCCTGTCCATCGGTCTCTATCTGAGCTGTCTGATGGGAATCCGCACCCCAATCCTACCCTTATTCTCGTACGGCATACCACCACCAGAGACGCACACTACAAGATGCGATAGCTCGTGCTTCGTGGAGTTTTCGTCGGCGTCGAGCGCGGGCACGCTGTATTGCACGAGGTTATCACCCTAGCTCTAGCGGCTGTCACGTTTGTTGTTGGTCGTGTCGTTGATGTCGGCTGACTCCCTTCGTCTTGCCAAGTTGCTTCCTGCCTGTGCCCCCACTCGTACATGTTCGGCTAGATAGGCGCGCAGCCATTGAGTGTTGGGCCCCTGGAAGAGTAGACGACAGTGTGGGGGTGGGTGGCGCAGATCGGCTAGAATGAAGGGAGGAACGGACAGCTTTTCTCCTTCTCTGATTATTAAGGGAACGATACTTGAGCAGTACAGTGATTTTAGATGGGAGCCCTTTTGAGCCCCCCACATAACACAGGGTGGTCGGACCACTGAGAGGGAGTTGGAGGGAAGTCGTCGTCGCCTGTATACCGCTTGCACCAGCTGTTAGGAGTGGGTTCAAAATATAATTGCGGACCGCGAGGTCGGGGGTGGGTTACGTAACTTTTGATTAACTAATTACACACGAGCTAACTGCCCGCGCCTACGGCGC
>CEMJ01392145.1:12036-57540 GCA_900068955.1 Clitocybe nebularis | reverse complement strand
TATTCTGTCTTGAGAAGCTCCTCGACTTCTGAAACTGTAGCGTTGACCTCGATCCAGCCTTTATTGAGGCTCTGGCGCAAACGACTACGAGATATGCCTGAGTCTGCTAACCACTCAACGACAGCATCGATAGTTTCGTCAGCGGGTGCAAAGGTCTCGACCACCTTTTCAGCGGACCAATGTTGTCCATAGGTGGGTGATTCTGGATGGGAAACTGACATCAGCATTTCCTCGAGGCGCTCAAGGTTCTGTTGGGTGAGGCCGAAACGCATTGGAAGAACTTTGTCTCCCTCAAGCCGACGCGCCTTGACCCAGTCGATAGGTTCCGCAGCCCGTTTCTCATGCACGACATGGCTAGACCGTGGGGAGGGGGCCGCAAGCGAGGCTCCAAAGAGCGCAAGTATAACGAGGATGGGACGCATTGGGATGCCTTCTGGGGACCAAGCGATTAGATGTACGCTCTCTTTTATTTCCCTTTTAACAGGGCGTTTATGGCTGACAGCTCTGATGTTCAAGCATGTTCCCTAAGTTGACGTTGTATCGTGTGGTACAGAAGATGCGATAAGCCTAAAAACTGAGATCTGGAACTTTGGAAGGGGCGGGAAAAATGAGAAGGATATTTTTCCGAATGTGAGGCCCAGTAAGCCATGAGCACGATTCCCATTATGAAGAACAACCTGACAGATTGGGACGAGGTGAGCATGATCGGGATGCCCGGAGGATCAATAAATGGACACCTTGAGAGATTGGACCATAATTAACTTTCTCGCAAGTTAAAAATAGTCGTGGATCACACGTTATCGTATGGCACACTCTGACGGTATTCACACTGCACATATCACGTTTGTATACCTATAGAAAAATTATTGACTTGCGTCGGAAAGTTCGTTTCAAGAACGCACCATGTCAGCCAAGTACCTAGGTCCAAGTCCTGTAACGAGATCCGTGCAACTAGATACGCCCCAAATAGCATGGGTGTGATTTCGACGCATGAGAAGTGGAAAGAATTGGCCCGGTAAATTTTGGACAATAACCGGGCAACCTAGACTTGTGACCTCTCGTTGTACGAGCCAAACTCTCAAAATATCACCAACCAGGCAGTTTTTGTCATAAATATCGCAAGCATCCAAGAGCTTGGAGCCACTGCCATCACAAATAAGTTTGATTGTTTGTTAGACTCTACAGTTGTCAAGGTTAAAAATCAAAATATCCTCAGCTCCGACTTTCATTAGCTCATCCATTATTGATGCACTTCGACTCTTCTCAACCATGCTACTGACCCCAACCCAATTATCTTCTTCGAGAGGGCTGATAGTTGGTGCTCTTCGGCCAGGTGTCACTTGTGTCGCCGCTGCAAGCTTGTCCCGAGAGATATTGTATTGGCATATAACATATTTGTTGGCAGCGAGAACGCCTGCGATACGACTTGTGATAACATCGATCAAAGGTTCAAGGTGTGGGCGCTTCGGAGGATTTGATTTTATGAGGACAGCTTCTGTCTGAAGGACTGTTGCGATAGCATGGAGGCCTGAAGCCCGCATAGTATCCCCGGATTCTATTGATCGATTGTAAGCATCTAGTGTTGAGCCGGTTCCATCTGGACTCACCGACAAGATCAACTGGTTTAATCTAAATTCATCTACAATTCTTGGCGAATAAACGTGTTAACTCACCAATTCCGTCCGCGAGTCCAAGCGCACAGGCCGCTTCTACACTTCCACCAACATATTCTACCTTGGTTCGATTGTCCCCAGTAAGTTGTAACCGATCATCTATCGCCCCAAAAAAATTCCCCGAAAGGACTTTGAAGCTAGATACCACTCGTTTTCCAGCTAGATCCTCCACAGTTTTGAGAGAGCCCGCCTCAGGAACCTGAACTTGGAGGGAGCACTTCCCGAAGCCAAGGCGTAAAACTTCAGTGACGAGGTTTTCCATCCCTCCTTCAAGGATCACATCGTGTCCAGTAATCCCCAAATCAACATCGCCCTTTCCCACAAACGATGGAATGTCAGATGCGGGAAGAAAGAGCCTAGTCATAAATCAGGTTTAATCTGCCACAATACCATATATGAGAGACCCACAGCGCGATATGATGGTTTAAAACTACGCAGATATCCAACCTGTTGCTTCTCCGGAATTGAATGTCAGCACCTGCAGACTGGTTGAGCACACGTCTAGTCTAATCCCTATCAAGAGCCGACCTGCCAAAAGGGATACGCATTTATCATAGAGCCTCCCTAGAGAATGTAGTAGCGATCCCAAATGTGCCTTCAGAAGTATATTGTACCTTTCTTAGGAATGGCAAATAGTAGTCGACCATCAAGCGAATCTGTGTCTGTCAAAAAGTATTTGATTGGTTTGAAGGTGTTTTCAGCGCATCGACGTACTCATAGCCTCTTGTAGGCCTTCTTCTGGCGGGGCTTGGCTGGCGAGGTTATGTTCGACTGTGAGTCAGATGAAAATATGAGATCGGTGAGATTGCGAGAGTTGGGTGGCGGTGCAACCGATCGTGGTTGGCCAAATTTGCTCACCCTTCATAATTTATGACCTCCTGGGCGTCTAGTGTCAATTATAGCCAGAATACGAATTTGGTGCGAATTTTATTTGCTTTCCAGTTTATGACTCACAATAACCCCATATAATCATTGTCTACTAGTGGGCTGAGTCGTGGTAACCCGAGCCATCACCTGGTCAACTGGGTTAGAGCTAGATAGAAGTTAACTAAGATTCCCCGTTTGTCCAATCATAGAACATCAGACCAAAAAATTTGCCATGCGGTATCCTTGGATGGACCACTCACAAACGAAACCAGTAGGTCCCGCTTAGCCGCTGACGTCTCACTTACTGTGCCGAGCTACCAAACATGAACGTTAGCTCATCATCATGGGCACTATCGTGCAACTGAAAATATTTTCTCACAGTGAGTACTAGTTGTGACGCTACCAAAGACCGTGACTACTGCTAAAACCCTTCAGATATCTTCACTAAGACTGCTTGATTCTGAACAACTTCTATATTCAATAACTTCAATACGTACCGATCATCCGCCTTAACGTAGGGAGCTATTCTCTACACACTTGTGGGGGTCAAAGTTGAATGTGAGTTGGCGATCGAAGTCTTGGTTTTAGCGCCTGCCTCAGTGATAGCCTTATGCAGTGGCAGGATCACAAGTAACTTTCCAAATGTCTGCTCGGTCATCTCCCTCTCGCGGTCGAGGCCGATATCGGAACCGAGGCCCAGGTTTCAACAGGAGTTTTAACACATCCCTTCCCACTGATCGTAGCATAGACGAGGGCTTGAAGGCTGTACCCCTTAAAATCATCACGATACCTACGGACAATAGTTTAGGGCCAGGGTTCAAAATCGAAGATTTGAAGTATATCGGGTCTTATAATTGGGCAGATGCAAGGCCCGACTCGCCAACTATCATCGTGCCTGGTAAACCCCATTTTCTCAATCTGACAACTGATATTTTATGTCTGTACTTAGGTTCACCACGCGAATGGGTGAACAAACCAACGCCGTATCAGGTTCACGCCGATGACGGGATGTCATTCAAGGACCAGAACGGTTATAGGTACCCATCCGCAGTTCTTTTACCTTTGATCATGGCCGTCGATATAAAGGCTGAAAGTGATAAAGAAGCCTTTGATTGGGCGGCGGTAGACATCATCACAGACAGAAATGGACTAAGGAAGCTCTTGAGATGGATCGGAGGGACACAGATTAATTTCAGAATTGACCTCCAGCTTGCGGGGTCACATACGATCCTCTTCAACCGCTGGGAAAATCGTACTCAGGAGCAGATGCCTGGTTTCACCTATGGTTTCAATTTTGAGAAGGCATCGACGCGTCCCGCACTGGGGTGCGAGATCAGTACTGGGCATCACAGGATCATTCACTATGTGGGTGTTCCAAGATGACACTATCATAGTTAATGTGTTAAATCCTTCTTACAATATAGGACCTCGATGGCTTGAAATTGGTTGTCCGGTTTGAAGTCGATGCATGTATCCCCTCCGAGGAGCCGACCTCTTCCCTTGTCAAAAATACCACTACCAGCGTTGATGACTTGTCTGCTGCTCTCTCTAGAGTTAACATCCAAACAGCCGAGTCTACAGCTAAAAAGATTACTCCCACATCCGAGAACGTACCGAAAATAACTGTCCTTGCTGGGGGCTCATATATGCCGCAATCTGCGCTTGTCGAGTTAACTACTCGTTCCATTCATAGGGAGGCCGAATATGACTGGAAAGAGTCATATCCACAGTTGTTCCTTTCACAGACTCCGCATCATTTCCTTGCCGTCCACGAGCGCGGGCGATTTATTCGCGTCAATAAGCGAAAGCTTGAGTCTTCTGAGCTTCAGGATGTCGCCGCTACCACAACTTGGCAGAATGACTTGAAGAAGCTCAGACGTGCCTTGGATGACATCAAGGCTCTTGTAATGGAGCATGGGCGGGGAGGAAGGCTTAGTCTAGTGTGTCAAGACGGTAAGTTGAAAGTGTTTGAGAGGATTAGCTCAGAGAGCTGCCTCCCTAGTGATGTTATGGCCAAATTTGATATATAAAACATATGGGCCTTAGTATTCCTTACGATGTGATTTTATCTAGGACTTCATATTTCGATGTTCAGACTGTATACTGATGATAACAATCCTGATGTAGCCGGGCATTCATCGGGGACTTATCTTCCGCTGAAACATCGGTGATATTGAAGTTGTTTGGAAAAGAAGTAGATGTCAAACAATATTTTCTTCGTGCAATTCAATCTTGAAACGCTGCACCTGCCAACCCCATAACATTCAAGTACGCGACGCAGGTCATTCACAAACGTGGCTTCCACAGAATTTGGAATAAGTCAATCATGTGGTTCCTTACAGGCGGAAATTATTTGATCCTCTGCTTGAGCACATGGGTGGCACGGCCTCCGTTTATTCTATCCCTAATTGCTCAAGTCGAATCGCAGCTTCAAGAACTGCAGGGGCAAATCCCGGACGTGACATGGACGTCCTTTCTTTCGAAGAGTCCCTGTGGGCGCAGGGCGATTTTATCACGGCCCGAAATTGGCAAGATCACCTTTTGGCCATGTAGCTTTCAATCTCGGGAGAGTTAATTGTCCATAAAGACCTTTCTGGAATTCGAATAAAGCGCTCCCACTTAAATCCCACCGACGTTTGCCCGCTGATATAGCTGTACCAAGTCGGTATATTTTTGCTTGCACTTGAGAAATGCAGTGGGTCAGAACTTGATGCCGACGTCCTTCCTATCTTCTCTACCACACAAGGATCGACGAAGTTAGCGGTCTCAAAGCCATCACATGGTTATCATCTGTAAAAATATATCCGAGGCTCAGATACACATCATGGATCCAATTAGTTTGCCAACTCGTTGTCCTGCTTCCCTGGCTCGTTCATAGGCGGTTCTTTATGAAACCTTTTCGTGCTTGGGTGGCGCCATGTGCTACCAATATTGATGTAGGGGGTAGAATTTTTTGCGCACCCGCGTTTCGTGTGTGCGTTTTTTTTCTTCTTTTCATTTGTACGACTTTCCACCCTTAACTATATTTTGCGGTGCTAGCATCATAGGATCCTTTATTTTTGTGTTTCCGCCTCCAACTGTTCTACCTTATCTATCAAGGTGTTATCTCAAGACTTTTCGTTTTCGGCTATTCCAAACACATACCAAGGCCACCGATTCGCCCCTACTCCGACCCTCTTCTATTGGGGGAACTTCCGTGATACGTCCTTTTATAGAAAGCCCCATATCTCCGGTTGCTTCTGCAACAGGGCTCTTCGATCTTATCGTTGGTAAGCATCGTCATGTTCTGGATCTACGTTCCCCATTTTTTGGCCACTTCAAATCAAACATAAGTGACGGCTTTCTTTATTCTTCCGATACTTCAGCGTGTCTTCTTTTGAAGCGTTTTTGATTTGTTCTGATGAAAGAACTAAGGGGCTGGCATTGTCATATCTTGCCATTTGATCTTTAAAGTGGTACTGGACGACTTATGAGCATCATACTCGACATGTATTGCAAGTCGATAAAATTTATTTTAAACGGTTAGTCGCAAGATAATCTACACTTTGTACTCCTGTCTCTGTCCACGTCAATTTTAAGGCCATATTCATTCGCCCCAGACTCAAACGGCTCGGGTTGGAGGCACACTGTCTTTATTTGGTTGTGTTAGGAGGGGGCATCCTATCCAAGCATCTATTCCGAGCCAAACAACAACTGTGACCTCGTAAACTCAACTTAAACCCCTCCGCGAGTATACCTGATACGGGCCCTCGTTATCCCATATCACAACATGGCTGTCACATATTATTATCTGTCATATTTTTGAGTCGATTCTTCAGTTTAATTTTTTTACCACCGTCACTTCCCGGAATCTAGGTTTGGGAACCTTAACTATGCCCTGTCCGGATTCGAGGGGATTTGTTCCCAAGAAATACCTGAATGTTCTTCTGGTGTCTGTGTAAAGCTCTACCGGAAACACAAATACCAAACCCGCTCCTATATCAAGACGAAAGCAAGGGGACACTAGAGCTATGAGCAACTCGCGCGTTATGCAGCGGGGATCGTGATTATGGCATCCACCAACACTCCCAAGCTCGCTCATTTGGCCCGAGGCGGGCATGTGGTGAAATAAAACTACCTACCGCAACGTTGGTTTCGCTGCCTTGGGTGATGTCACCTTGCCGCGACTCTCGCTCGGCCACGGTTGGACATGATGCCTATCTAGACTCGGAGGCCACGGAAGGTTCATAATCTTTCTTGGCTGTGTGAGCCACGAATCCAAGTCGGATCAACCCAGGCCGCTCTGAAGACATCAACATGTTGACTTCTTGTGATCGACTCATATTACAGTAAGCCGGTCCGCCCCCATTGTCCGCTGAATATCGGAGATTTATGATGCATTCTCAGCGCCCCATCGCTCCCTTAACCCAAGGATCGTCCGGGCCTTTATCGGGGAGCCTGAGTATCATTTAATGGCATTTATATCACAAGTCTTGTTCACACATGGTCTATCACTTTCGCCGCCTTGTTCACAGCTTGTTCGACATCAAACCTAGACCCCGTAGCTGTATATCCCTGTGCCCAATCAGTACCATCTTCGCTCGCTGCCTGAGTTAACAGAGGAATTTTACCTCGATCCAAATGGCTTCTTTGGCTTAGGTCTATTCCCCTCTCCTCCCGCCTTCCGTGTCCGGGAGCTTCTTGGATATGATTGTCTGCGTTCAGGCTAATCTATTTCTCGATAACCTACTCGTCTACCGGCGTTGCCAAAATACCTATCTGATTGGAGATATCGTGCCATGCCTGTGATATTTCCAGGCTCCCGACTATAGATCATCTATTGGTCATACGGTGTATCGTACCGGCTGCCATACAACTAGCATGTACCCCATACCCACCTCGGAATTCGGCCTCCAGATCAAGTGCTGTTCGCATCGCTCCACTTTAACTGACAGCGGGCCGTACAAGAGTGCGATTGTCGCGTTGACTATCTTAGTTATCGTTCCGCGAAGCCGTGCACGGTGGGATTTTATTTTCTTTAGCTTTTCATGTCACCATACTTTCTGGCCCCTGCCCCGAAGCTGGAGTAGGTGGCGGCCGGCATGCGTCCCTATTCATATTGTCTGCGACTTGGATCATGAATGTGTTATCTCCGTGCAATACCGCAGCGTCTAGATCCATGTTCTGATACTTGGCGCCAATAAGAGAATTCGAGGTATATGCAAACCAACGGACGAACGCGTACCGCAAAAGGAGAAACTTGTTCCTGTTATACCGGATACAGACCTCGGAGAAATCACGGCAGAGATCTAGTGTTCCAAGTCAATTGTCACCCGAAAGTTTGACACATCATATTGCATATTGGTCCCTACGCCCTCGACTGGCATCTCCTTCCTGGCCTTCTTCGCCGGAATCTCGCGAAAACGGGGCACCTCGGTTTCACACAGTAGCCTTTTTAAAGCCAAAGCGGGGTAAAATTAGCGAGAGACAGGTTAGGCAGACGACATCTATATGTAATGAGTGGACTACCAGATTTACGATGTGACAGACCAGTGGCCAAGGACAGGGGGAGCTTTGATCGCCGTGTCAGCAGCAAATCAACGACGAGCCCACTGACCAGAGTTCGCTGGTCCTAAACACCTACAGGGAAATGCAGCATGATGACCCGTCAATCTGCGCCCCAAGCGCAGACACCGCGTTCATTGTTGCGTTGGCGCAATTCGTGACAGGTTGAAACCACGAGGAAAAGTTCTACATTGACAACGCCGTGTCCCAAGAAAGATCGGCCCGTCCATTGCCCGGGGGGATTACATGCATCGTGCGAGGAGGATGTACCAGAACCAGATGGAGTTTCATGAACACGAGATGTGTTATAAAAAATGGCATATATCATTGAACGGTTCTTGTATACACGATGGCCGAAGACGGATATGTAGTTAAGCTAAGAAAACCCGAGGACAGGGTTTTCTTCTTTCATCTTCCTCTCGAAATCACCACCGAGTAAGACCAGATGACGCCTAAGTGAGAATATTTTGTGTCAGGCTCAGCGATCAAGATGGAAAAGGGAACAATCAATGGTCAGAAGGAAGGCAACGGAAAAATCCACATGGTTTTTTTGCGCTCTCGGACACTCGAGTCTGGGACTCTTTACATCCGTACTTGATTTCATCAAGGGTAGGGAAATATAAATGCTAGTATGCTCACTTCTACTGTAGCCACATGAGCAATTGCCAAGCTCCATGAGGGAGCTTGAGGTGCTCTGGGAATGCACAAAGGAAGCAAGGCCATCCCACAAACCCTTTTGACAGGTTGGTTCTTCCGAGCCTAAAAGGCAGGGACATGAACCCTATAAACGAGCCCACGGCATCAGTGGGGTTGAGGGGAGGCCGGAGTATAGGAAAGTGAAGGTCAGAAGGAAGGCAACGGAATAATCCACATGGGGTTTTTGCGCTCTCGGATACACGAGTCCTGAGACCCTTTTCATCCGTAGTTGGTTTCATCAAGGAGAGCGAAAATAGGTTCGATGTGAACGGGGCCCACCTCAGTTGGGGGGAGCCTGTACATCTTCCTGCACAAATCGGCACTGGTAGAAAGATCGTTAGCTACAGTTAAGAAGTGCGAGCAGGAATAGGGAGAAGATTAAATTAATCCCGAGATTTATGTATGTACTGATTTTGATACGACATGAACGGAAGTAAGGCCCACCTCAATTCTCAATCCCACACTGAAGTTATCGACGGTGCACTCCAATCACTGGTCGTTGTATAGTCAGTCATTTTTAGTGAAAGCTGATAGGCGCGTAAGTAGAAAGAGTAGGAGGCAAGATAGCTCAGAAGGAAGGCAACGGAAGACTCCACATGGGGTTTTGCGCTCTCGGAGACACGAGTCCTGAGACTCTTTCATCCGTAGTTGGTTTCRTCASGCAGATGGGAAAATGTATGTGAAATATGTGAAAGCCGTGCCCACCTGAATCCCATGTCAGCCTATATGATTTATCATTCATTCAACCGCAATGGTAAGCGCTGTTTATAGTAAGAGTGGAGAAATTTCAGTTAGTCATAGTAGGAGCTACAGTACAATAAGAGAAAGCGTTTTGGTCAGAAGGAAGGCAACGGAAGAATCCACACGAGGTTATGCGCTCTCGGAAACACGAGTCTGGAGACTCTTTCATCCGTAGTTGGTTTCATCTGTGAAGTAACAATCGACAATGCTCACTGTTGTACCGATCAGACTATTGAAACAATATAAGATATCATATATCGCGTCCGACGCGCCGTTTGAACGTTGAACGGGCCAAGGCGGAAGCATATCGACCACGATCAATGGTGGAGAAAAAAGTTGAAATTAAAAATTTACATAAGCGAACCTTTTTTATAATTGAGTCACGGAACTCGTCACACGTCACGCATCGCGACCAAATCCCACCAAAGTCCTCGTGGAGTGTTCAAATCGCATACATTCGTAAACTGTTCCGATCTACGGAGAAAAATATGTAGGAGGTATGTAAAATAAATCGTTGATGTCAAAAAGGTCGTTTCAACAAAAGAGAGTAATGCCTTCCCCAGGCCTACGAGCCGATCCCAAAATATTGCGCATGACTGCGATTGAGTTAGGGTATCCTGTGCTATATAATACTCATGCATGTGTATGTATGGGTGGGCGTCGGGAAGGGGTGGGGGGCGAAGTAAGAACGGGTGGGGGGCGAAGTAAGAACGGGTGGGTGTCAATAATAAAGAAACTGGTCCAAGGGGTCCAATAAGGCCTGCCAGAGAGTATGCAAATGATAGCGATGGGGATATAAAGAACTGGAAGGAGGCTGAAAATGTTTGCTTTCGTCATCGATAACAAGGGAACTTGGGCGAAACTGAAGAGAAAAGCGAAAGCCCACAACCAAATCAAGAAATCGAGCGTGAGGATTTATAGCACCAACGATGACATGGCCATCGCCACCATTCCTGCACCAGCTACCGCTCCCGCTTTCCAACTAGATCTCTCGACGGCGCCATTGGTTTTCAGCAGTGAACGTGGTTTGACTCCATTACCTCCTGCCGTTGTGGGAGGGGCTGTGTCGTTCCGTAGCATCTGCGTTGGCAGCATGTTGGGCGAAGTCGATACCTGGAATTGTGGTGCAAGCGGTGCGCCGTCGAATTGGAACAAATGGAGCTTAAACCCTGCTGTCGGGTCCTGGAAGATTCTCCATTGCACGTAGAGCTCAGTGTTGTTGTAGACTTCGACAAAATTCGACACTGCTGCGCATGGATCCTGTATTTGTTGATAACCGTCCCCTAAAGGGGTCATGATTATTGACCCGTTGCCAAGTAGCTCATAGTGTCCATGGACCCAACCAATGACACCAGTGATGCAAGTTGGTTCTGAACCTGAAGTGAGGTCAGTACGCTGGCACGCTTTACAGATTATGATATGGGGTTAGATACCATTCCCATTGAACCGGTATCGTGCAATTTCGTAGAAACCATCATCCGTACTGTTTCAGACCGTCAGCCACATTGATGTCTTATATTTCCGGTGAAACAGAGGGAGCGCTCACAACGAGTATGAGATTCCAGTTGTTTTGGGATAGGTGAAGGACATATTGGCAGGATTTGCGAAGCCCTGATGGTGAAAAAGGAGATCGGTGAGGGCTCTCAGCCAGTACAAGGCCTCATGATACTCACAGCTCCTGTCACAACAGCCTTGCTCCCTGAACTCCATGTGCCGACTATGGAAGTCGCATTGTGTTCTGGGTTGTATACGATATCCTGCGAGTAAACCGAAGGTGCTAGAAGTGCTAGCACCAGACCGACGAGAGGTGTGAAAATCATGATATGGATAAATGCGGATGTCTAAGGCTGTTGTATGGATGCGACGGAGGAATCGGCTTTATTGTGAATTTTGTGAGGGCGATGTAGGTAAAAAAAAAGAGGGGGAAGGGTGGAGAGTGTCGGAGGCGGCGACGAGGAGAGCGGCGAAGAGTGATGAGAATGAAGGGGAGAAACTGTTTGCGCCTGTTTGGTTTGGAGCTTTGTTCTTCGATGATGTGTTAGTTGTGGCAACGACCATGTGCGACCTCCGCCAGGAAGGTTGGAGGGAAATTATAATATTGTGGAGGCACGAGCAGAACGACGAGCAGCAGGCGTGGATGGCTTGGGAACCGTGGACACCCCTTGCCTGGCCTTCCGTGCTTGTGTCCCTGATTTTCAAACCACGCTTCTTGTGGTTGCACATTACTGAAATTACGACAGATAAACAATTGATGCTATCAATCCTTCACAACAGGACGATGAAACAAGGTGAAGAAACAATGTAAAGCCGACATCTACAAGAAGTACATTACAATATTGGTGTAAACAGAGCCGTGTTGGCGTGTCCAACATCCACTTAAGGAGTGGCGCAGAACCCGTCCAACACGCAAACGATTTCCAGGTATTTATAAAAGAAAAATACGTGGAGCTCGAGAAGATACAGCGGAGCACGTGGTTTTGAATATTGTCCGATTCTGTGCAGGTAGAAGAAGACGAAAGATGTGATTACAAGACAGCAGGCTCGTTTCTCATCAATCCTTTTTCAACTCCCGTCTTATCACGAATACCCTCTCGCCATCGTCTGTAGCAGTCATCTCCTGGATCCCCCGGATAGTTGCTAGACCTTGTATAGCGTTACTGCCCTTGGCAAGGACTACATACATTTCTAACCCATCTCCCACCTGTGACAGGTCGATCAGCGGAATGTCATCGGGATGTAAAGTATTAAAAGCGTTACCTCGATGTGCCGCTCGGTTGCACTCGTAAAGGAATCGATCACGAGGGAGAGAACTGTAGACAGAGGCAGATGGGCTGGATGTGATGTTCCAGGGGCGGGTGTTTGGTTCTTGAAGTAGATCTAACAACCAAAACAAGCGGGGTCAGAGAAGCCAGATGGGGGAAGGGAATAGAAGTGAGATGAACGGAAAGGAAAAGGCAAAGGGGGCGCGGGAATAAATCGGTAAAGGATCGGATTGCGTCGAATAGTAGGACCACGGGAACGCGTTATTTGACGCCAACCATCATACCGAGTTGGTTCGGGCAGAAGATGTGCGGTTCAAACCTACCTGATTGTCCAAGAAGGGTTGCACGAGTGACTGTGCCGCACCAGCCGCGCGACACGCCTCACGTTCATACGAGCCCACGGGATCAAATGAGTACACCGCGCCTGTTCCTGTTTGAGAAAGAAGCAAAAGGAGATTAGTGCTGTCCGATCGGTAGTTGTGAGGAAGAACGTATGTGAGACGGGTAAGAGATTCGCTTCCCCGATACTGCAGAAGGTAACCGAGACAAGCGTAATAGAACACGCACCATCGTCTTCAATTCCACCTAGAATATTGTAAACATAGTATGGGAAGAACCGGCGGGCATAGAGCATGGTTTGAATAAGGCGTGCGATTGCGCGCAGAGGCATGTCCTTTGCATGCGCATGGCGGTACCACTGCGAAGCAACTGAGCAATCAGGATAAGAGCCAAGGCATCAGAAGGCCTACCTCAAGACGTTGTCTGACTTTCTTTACAAACATGTTTCCATCCGCGGCAAATCCGTTCACAGCCAGGACGGCTCTGTCTGTCCTGATGTATTGGAAGATCACAGATGAATGGGGGTTGGGCGAGATAGGGAGAGGGTAACGCACAATCGAAAGACCTTTGGAGCATATCGCGTCTGGATACTGTAGCCTTCGCTCTGTCTCGTATCCCCAGCAATGACACTGAAATCCGCGCCGGCAATAGCCAAGATGGTGCCGCCGTTTTCTGAGTAGGGGTTAAACTGACGCTGTTGTGGTTGTGATATTGACATCATATCTGGCATGCTATAGGGGAAAGGCCGCAGATGGATAAAGAGGGGCAGATGGGAAGGGGCAAGGACGAATTGTTCGAGGGACGTATATAGAGATCTCGAAGGAGAGGAAAAGCAAGAGGCCGCGTAATAGTCAATTCTATGGCGCGTCTTACCGTGGGAACTTTCACCACTCCAAATCAGTCTCTTCTTTCTCCGAGCTTTTGCCTCCATCTTCGATCCATCTTCATGGTTTCTCTCTCCTTTACCAGGAACCACACCACGCGTCCTCGACGCTATATTTCTTCTTGCTGACACTTTTGCATTCCAGACCTGTCACCTTTTTCTCCCTACAACCTTCATTTTCAAAATATCTTCATTCACCGATGACTCTCCGACGCGTACTACCCGAATCGGTGAACCCACTTTCTCTGCTTCCGCGTGGCCCCTGCCATAAACAATCATGATCGTTTTATCCCGTGTTATGAATAGTCTCTATGTGTTACACGCCAAATGTCGCGGAATGACAATTTTCCAGGCCTCCTCGAGCCCTTGCTCCAACAGGTCTATTTCATATGTAGAACACCACGGTTGTATCATTTACCAAGAACATGCAGACCGGATGTCCGGCCCAGGATATCCCCACCGCCCCCTGGCCCTGGCTCTTTGAAATCTACTCGTAACATGCGCCAACAACTACGCCATTGCACGCCGAAATGTAGCAGGCACATCGACGTTCCTTCTAATTCGTAGCGACCATCAACAGTCACAAGGCGTTTACCCATGGATCATCGGACCCACAAAAAGCAAGGAAACATGTATTTTCCTCTCATCTACTCCCGAAGTCTGACTATTCACACCCTCTATCCGTATGTTCGTCTCCCACAACTCTACTCCATTGTCTCTCACGTCTGGCTTACATCCAAACCTGAAATACCACTCTACTCTCACGAGGTGCCTTTCATTTCCGTTTTTGACTTTGTGCTCTCAGCCTCATCACCCTCGATTTCCTATTTTCTCCGCGGCGGCCAAGAAAATAACTATTCTGTTCAAAACTTAACTGCCGTAACCGTCCCATGACGCCCATCTTCTCACTACAGCTACCCACATATCCATCTCTAATATTCTCCAATGACAAATACGGTGGCTTCTTCCGTTTCCTTTTGAAAGTCTATTTCATTGTTACTGGCTGGACTCTATGCGGTCTTTTCAATCTTCTCATCGTGCGCTGTCTAACCCAACTCAAGGCTAGTCTACTAATTCAGATATATTTTCAGCATTCGCCACGTACATATTCCCCGGTCATGAGGGACTTTAGCTTTACAAACCATGCGTCCAGCCGTTAGGTCCTCCCGTGCACCACAATGGACCCTATCTCCCGTTCTATATGTCCTTGGACCAGCAAAATTGCTTCATCAGAATATGAGTTACTTGTGTTCCCATCAATGCCGTTTTCCTCGCAGCCAAGACTCCCACCGACTATTCCGGGTCTTGCATTGGCCGACCCGAAATCGAACAGATCTGATACCTGCACCGATCACCCATTAGTATGAAATGCAATATGTCATATCCCCGTCATTGTGTTTGTTTTCAGTAATATTCCCACCACATACACTCTTCAGTGGGGCAATTGGCCGACAACAACTCCACCATGTACAGAATTAGAGGATAGACGATCCTATTCTTTCTCAATGCAGAGCTACCCTTCTACGAATGGAATCAACCCCCGAGTTTATACGACACAGATCGAAAACTCGTCTGATCGAAAATACAAACGCACAGCGGTTGCTGTCCCTGACTACATCTCTACTTTAACCTCCGTTCGCTTCCTACAGAAGCGATCGATATCTGAACGGGCTTTCTTCCATCAGCCATAATCCTGTCCCTATTCAACGGTTATTGGGTGGCTTACTCTCTGCCGGGTGTTCTTTTTTCTGTCCTCTCAGGGCCCGCCTTACTCAACTATATTCGGTCGGGGAAATGGTTACAGGTGGAGGGGGTACTTCTGTTGACGCTCTCACACTGGAAGAGCCCGAAGGCCTGTCGTTCGCCCAGTCTTCTATGGCGCAGTCGAACTACTATCGCTACAGAACTTCTTGTTAATCCTTGATTTTCAAAGCTCGCTATTTTGGGCACGATGCCTAAGTTGCGAGCTCCTGCAAAAGCTGTGTTTCCTAATTTCCGCCCCAATCCCCTTGCCGTCAACATCCGGATGCTACCCGTCGGCACCCCCAAAAACCATTCCACAAGCCGCCGGAGGCGTCGCAAAATCTCACACTACAATCATCTAAACGCGAGGGATTAGTACGGCTTATGTTGGCTGTGTGAATGTTCGTGATTTCGATACAATCTTTGTCACTTACCGTCCACGATGTCCGGATGGTGGACGCTCGAACTCAATCCATGTCAACATACATGTACCCCTTGAGAGTCTCTCACTCAGGCGTGACTCGCTGACAGATGACCTTCACCCCAAAACACAGAATCATCGCACTGGCGCCACAAAGTTCGCCCGAGGTTACCCCTCCGAGGCGGTAACCCATCCTGTCAAACTCGGCGTCCGTCTCCAGCGTCGCTCGGTAACCTTCAGGATTGCCTCCTATTCGGAAGGCCGTTCACATCTTTGTTATCGCACCCCATTCTCACGATATGCAGCGTGTTGAACGAAATCTTCCAACTGGATATCACCGCGACGCGTCCCCCAGCGAGCGATAGCGTCGTTTACGCGCAAATTCTTTTCTTGGCTTATCTATGAAAAGACTCCCACCCGTGGTACTCAGCCAATGCCGATGGATTTTCGTGTCTCGTGAGGACCTGGGTCTATATATATGCGGAGAAGCGATTACCAAGATTGGTTCTGAAAAATTCTCTGGTTGTTCAGGCCGTGTCCGCAGGTCGGTGAGGATCATACACAAAGCAGCTGGCTACTATTTTTGGACGGACGTAGCCGCAGTCAGTCCCATCTATCTATCTGCAGATCTTGGCGAATCCGTAGGCAACTTTCCGCAGCCATGTAGGCGGTGTATGTATATCCCTCGTAAAATGTACCAATACCTTGATGCTTGGTCTTGTTATTAGAGACTTGCTCAGGAACAAGCACATGTAATACAACGATGGGTACGGATTCAAGATTCGCGTGATCACGCAACATATACAAGACCTGATGCAAGTCGCGGCGGCAGACCACCGATTTATTCATACTGTCGTTGTTCCCCATGGAAGTAACAAAGCTCACACACAATAATTGGTTTTGCATAACATGTGACAGCGGTCGAGTGTCCGGCGGCTGCAGGCGGGTTCCCAGCGGCGAGGTTGATTGACAACCTCTTGATCTCCATGCAGCAGATCAGAGGGCGTGGTAAGTCCAACTAAACTATGGACTATTTGTTGTGTATATGTCGTGCAAAGCATCGACAATTTCGGAACTATGGCAAATATCGGAGAAACCAGGATGTTATTAGGCGCTACATACATCCTACGATTAGCATTTGGATGCGCCGCCCTCATAAACGGGAACTCCTTGTGCGTTGTCCTGGGTCATTTGATTTGTAATGATTCATCCGGCAAAGAATTGACAGATGCAAAAGCTCATTGAGCTTTAACAGGACTCAGGATTGTCTATTTGGATTATAGTAAGCACGGTAATAGCATACTGTGAACATGTCACACACTTAGGTTCAGACCACGGGCGGAGGTGTGCGGTTGTTGTTTGAAATCGTGTATGCGTGATGCATGACGACGTCCAACGGTTGCTTAGTCTCGCCGGGAATTGAAGCAGCATACTAAGGATACAAATTGGTTATGATGCGACCTGAACAGCAGGAGGCACACGAAAGGACATACCAAAGTCGATATTGTCCAGTTCATGGTGAGGGAAAACCCTAAAGAAACCAGGCCCCCGTCCTGATGGTTTTATACTACAGTCTTGAGGGTAGGCAGAACAACAACCATGAGGCTTACATGTGCCACCCTGAGCCTCACCCTCGCGGGTCTGCAGAAGATCCTAGGCATGCGTAATCGCGCATACCAGACAAGGCGACGACTACATGATGCAGAGGGAGCACCTAGGAAAACTTGCCTTGATGAACTTGATATCACTGTATCACGCACGATATATATATATAACATAAAATGGAAGTTATTATTGAGACTATGAATACTACGCGATCCTCCAAGAGGTTCCTATTCGAAAATATCAACTCCCCAGTCTTTGCTTGGATCAAGTCCGCGTTCGGGCTTGTGTGATGTCGCAGCCTTCTCCAACTTATTGAATGAATCTTCAGGGAGGCGAGTGACTGAAGGGGGTCCCATGATGTGAGCTTCCACAAGCCACAATTACATAGAAATGAAACATACTGTGCAGGTTCTCCACAACACGTGAAGGGGTCACGCTCTTAGGAAGGACAACAGTCTGCGGAAATTGTGAGAACATTGAAGAACATGTCGATTGGTTGGCCCACTCACTCCACGCTGGACATGCCAAGAAATAAGAACTTGTGCAGGGGTGATTCCAAGTTCTGCCGCAATTTCTTTCACCTACTTTTTTATTAGCTACGGAACAAACAAGCGAGGGGCGACATTACCTCCGGCACAGATAACGAAGCGCCCACCCTACCAGTACTTCCAAGCGGAGAGTATGCTTCGAGGAGAATATCGTTTTCTTTCGACCACTTCACGATGTACTTAGTCGGGTGCGCAAAAGTCATAGTAGTGAATACGAACTTTGACGAGTTCCGGTTGAGGGTTCCAGAAATTGAGTTCGACCTAACAAGACTAGCTTGAGAATAAGAACAAGAACAAGAATCATTGGCCTCGAACCTGATTGATCACTGGTTTGATTTTCAGAGGATTCGAAGTCAGGTTCTTGAGCCTAAGATATATGTTTAAAGAACGACATGATCTGATCTGATCTATATGGCGTACCTGCGGATATTGAAGCTTTATTTAGGGAACGTCAGTTAATTATACCGTTGAAGAATAAGAAGACGACTGACTTGCTGACTCCGATGTTCCTGACCTTGCCTTTTTCTACCATCTCTTCAAGCTTTTTCCAAGTTGGGTAGGGATTTTCTGTCAGGTCCATATTAAGGCTGCCATCCTTATTTGTCGCAACAGGCCTAATAAAGTAGGTGCGTTATTTGAATAATGCTTTGACGGGGACGAAGGATTCGCATGAAAATGAAACTTACCAATGAATCAGATATAAATCCAGATAATCCGTCCCCAGAAGTGCAAGCGATTCATCAAGAACGGGCTCAATATCTTCTGGTGCATGGAAGCTATTCCAGAGCTATGTATATGTGGGCATGAGAAAAAGACGACAGCAAATTAATTAATCTCACCTTTGAAGTTAACCAGATATCCTCTCTTGGGATGTTGCTCTCCATTAAAGCTTTACCAACCTCTGCTTCGTTCTGAATGTATCAAAAGATTTTAGATCTTGAGAAGGTATAAAGATGGCCATCACGAACGTTGTAGCGCCAAGCACCGTCGATATGCCGATAGCCAGCATCCAGGGCAGTCTTTAGCAGAACGATGAGGCATTAAAACGATGGTGAAACACATTGACGAACCTTCACAGCCGCACCGACTTCACCCTTTCCAGCTTGCCACACACCTGTCAAATATTAGCGTCTGAAATGGAGTCATGAAACGAAAGTGTTCACCAAGAGCAACAGATGGGATCTTGTCACCTGTTGACAAGGTATAGTGGCTCGGAAGCTTGCTCGAAGTGCGGTGGCCTTTTTGACAGAGCTTCCCAAAGACTCCTGAAAGGTCGGTTTGAGAGACGTATTGGTACCCGTAGGCTACAGAGTAGAGGAACGCGGCGGCTCCGAGGAAATGGAAGACGATTTTCTTCCTATGCTGACACTTTGTAGGCCTCACGGGCGTCTCAAAGCCTTGCTTGAGCTCCTCGTCAGTGGCAACGCGTTCGTAATGGGTGGGTAAAGACATCCTTGGTTGTGAGGTCGTAAGTTACAAGGCTCGAAACCTCGAAGTACTTATGGCAAGATCTTACCTAGTCTTACTAACAACTTTGAATCTTGGCGATGCTAAGCGATTATAACTCCACATTGCGTCAGGAGAACACGATCAGGGGTGAGTGAATCGTTATGTGTGCTGCAATATATTTATATTCATTGGAACTTGGGGTTTACGATATATACATTGACAGAATCGAGAATTACGGGGAGCAGTTTACCATGGCATCTCTTCACCCTTCTCGTTAATGAAGCGACCTGTGCAGCGGTATGATGTGAGAAGGAGCAGTGAGCGGTGTTTGAAATTTCAAATTTACCTGTTACTCCATCCTTGCCCAGAAGTGCCCACGGCAGCAGAACCTCCGCCCCGGCCCGGACACTCTTTCCGCCTTCGCCAAACATATTCAGCTTGGTTGAGGTGTACCCAGGCGTAACCGCGTTGACTTTAATACCCTCACTTTTCAACTCGTGCGCTAGGGCGACTGTGTAAGAGTTTGCTGCAGCCTTCGAGGTATTATAGGCTACAAGGTGAAGCAGTTCTGTTTTCGACTGGTGAGTAGTCGAAGCCATATCGCTGGTGACATTCAATATGACTGCTCGAGGCGAGGCCCGGAGAAGTGGTAGGAAAGCAATAGTAGTTTGAATAAGCCCAAAAAAGTTGGGTTCAAATGCCTCGCGAATGGCTGACAGAGAAACGGATGTTGCATTTTGATCCTGATCCAGTAACCCCATACCTACGCAAGGAATAAGGACCATGTACCAACCACACTCGTAGAAAGGATATATTACCAGCATTGTTGACCAGGGTATCCAATCGTCCCTCTGCCTTGGCAATGTCATCTCTGGCTGCTGCGATTGACCCACCATCGGTCACATCGAGACGAACATACTTCACTTCGATACCCTCTGTTCTGAGTTTGGCTCTGCAAAAGACATTCGGTCGGCTTTTAAGTTATCATCTATTGGTCATTTGATACTTACTGTGCCTCTTTTCCAGCAGCCTCCTTCCTAGAAGCAAGATAAACGATATGATTTTGTTGGGCGAGAAGCCGGACGAGTTCAAAACCTATCCCAGAGTTCGAACCTGAAAACAAGGTGTGCACATCAAAAAAACTCGGAAATGATATGCTATACCGGTAACAAGGATAACTCTGCTGGACATGTCGATGAGTTGGGTGTGGAAGTCTTGACGCGGTGGGAATAGAGAAGTCTAGTCATTCTATCACCAGAGAGGGAAGGTAGGTCATTTGATGACGCAGGATCTCAGACATTCGATTTGGACTTGACTTCGACCGGAACCCGAGCCCGAGCCCGAAGTCTATCAACAGCTAGCGCTAGCCTGTATTCCTTCGCTATTCGGTCACGGGGCCGTCAGAGGCAATGGTTTGTTATACCTATGTTCATACTACCACTTATTCCTTTCTTTCGACTCATGAACTATCCTTGACCACATCTCATACAAGGTTGGCCTCTGGAAAATGCATATTGCTAATTAAGGCAGGTTTCAGTCATGGAAATATGTTAGGCATTCGACTACGATCATAAGTACATCAACAAAACCCTTCCTCTGACAGTAGAAGTGATTGTCTGGACACCTTAGTGGGTTGGATATCTTGGACCTTCATATACGGCAATATAGACATACTAATAGACATCCGATATGTCCATTTGTGAAATGAGGGATATCGCTTTTTTTGAACGAGGCTGGATGCTGCATCGGAAAGGACGTAGATGACTGTAAATAGTTGACCAAGATCAATACAAAGACAATCGGGAATTGTAAATAGATGAAGCAGGTATACCTTGTAACCCCTGTAATAAAGCTAACCTCTGGTATAATTTCTTTTCCGTCATCCCCCAATACCTTTCGGATAGAAAGCGTTGTCAGGATAGTGGCCATAGCAATCCAAACGTTGTCAAGTGCCAAGTGGCGTCCAGGGCAAATCCTAGATTGAGATAACAGATGAGAAGCGTGTGATTGAAGAAAGAAACAACGAGCCTGCGTCCAAATCCAAAAGCCGCAGCTGGGAATGGTTCTTCTCTACCCTGTGGTTTTGGTAGGTATCGCGTGGGATCGAACTGGAACGGACTTTTGTATACATCTTCATCCAAGGTTATCCCCCTTGTAGTATATCCATTATGAATCTGTTGTTAATGACAAGAAACAACGGGGTGCTCACCTTGTATTTGCGACTATGATAGAGCCTTTAGGTATGAACATGCCATTGTATACATCGTCGTGTAAAGAGCGATGAGGTATGCCTATTATACCAAATTAACAAACAAGCTATAGTAGATTTCAAGCCTCAAACACGAACCCATCGGAACGGCCTGGTGCCATCTGTACTCATAAGCTCTCCATTATATTGTAATACGAGGGTGGCAGCTTACCTCAGTGTCTCTTGTAAGAGGCATTCAAGGTATGGAAGGGAGTCGCGATCGTTGTATTCGGGAAGGCGGTCTAGACCGATGACTGTATCGATTTCTTTCTGAGCCGCAGCTTGGCATTCCGGATGGAGGACCATGGCTAAGGTGAATATATCCAATGTAGACGCAGTCTTCGAGTTCGATTAATTCGGGGTGTTTCTGCAAATGAAAAAGAGAGGGGTCCTCACAGTTTCTGCACCAGCAAAATAGATGACCGTTGAAGCACCCTGGATAATCTCAATGCCGTTGTCCTGGTCTGATCCTTTTCGATCCAAGGCCTCTAGCTCAGATGCTACAAAGGATTGCTTCGCAGTCCCGCTCGCCTGTAAGCAAATTTTGCCAGCCATTCAAAACAAATTTATTGGAAAGTACGAACCATTTGCTTCTTGACCTCTCCAAATGGATATTGATAAAGTTGTCGGACCAGACCTCGTGAATTCCAGGCATGATTTCCATAGTATGTGCCGGGAAACCACGAAGGAAAATATTGGACTGATGATCGACAACTTAGAAATTGGGTAGTGCGATCAAGAAAGACTTACGAATTGGTAGCGCATCAACGGCGGTTCCCCCAGGTGGTCCAGAATTTGCGATCATTCGACTAGCTTCTTCCATTAGGGCCAAGTAGGGATCATTGTCTGACAAGAGTTGGTGTCCATAAGTGATGTCTAATATAATAGCCGTTGAAAATCTGCACCGCTGTATTCAATACTACTGTAAAGGAAACGTGAAGGTACTCGCCGCATGAAATGTTTGTCGTGGATTTCGGGGTTTGATAGGAGATTCCGTACCAGGACACGAGCTTCTCGACCTTGGATGGAGTGGTACTCCATGCATGTATTCCTACTGAAATATTCTTGAAACAACTTTCGATGAACTTGGAACTCCCTGCCATATTTGAGAAGCGCCAGATTGTGGATGTAACCCATCCTATAAAAGCAGTGGGTTGATCTGCTTTTATATAAGAACAAAAACATACATGTCAAAGATGGTAAACTTTGGTCTGTCACTGTAGTTAGAACCCCTCTTATCCAATAGGTCGATTGCAGCCTGAGCGCTGTTCAAAACAATAACAGAACGTCCAGGGATGTGTAAATGTACAACCCCGCCTGTTTCTTTAATCAACACCATATATCACAGAGATCATTATGATATACAAGTACCATATTTTCTCCCTAATTCATAGTAGAACATCTCTTGACCGTCAGAGGGAACAATCCGAAGGTGCCCTATGAGGGGGTCTGCAGGCGGACCAGGAGGCAAAGGTGGATGCTTCCTGGTATTCCTCCACAGCCAGCTCAAAGAAAACAGCCATGCGATGAAGAAAATGGATATCAGGCTCATTACTATTCCAAAGTACTGTGGTGTCCACTCGACGTTGTAGGAAGTTGATTGATATCATATGTATTCATCGATATATATAGGTTTTTACCATGAACATAGTCGGGATCTACACATGACTAGCTACAGTAACACATGGCAGGTCAGCTGAAGCCTGTAAGCCACTACGCTCCAAGGAGTGTGATTCGTTACACAACTCACATTGAGTGAACCTCACTCTTCTAGCATTAGGTATATAAGTACTAGCCACTTGGGGCTGAGTGGGCTAGAGAGCAAATATGGGGGCACGACACACTCCAAAAATACTGGGTTGGCTCTCAGTCGAGCAAAAATTCGAACTGTGAATTCAGGGTCAGTAATAAGCTTTGGCCAGGACATGTCCTTCCATACCTAAGTCTCTACAGCACCCAACCCCCCCCCCTTGTATATTAGCGTCACCATAGCAAGTACACAAGGGGGGACTCAAGCAGCTCCCCAAAATAGCCAAGGTTACTATAGTTGGGTGTCAGATATGATAAGGCGGCTTTTCGACTCGTGTTTACTTCAGAGAAGAATAAGTTCCTTTCTGTGATCTGCGGCAGATGCCGTGATCGTATTTCGGCTAAAAGTGAGCCGGGCCCCATCAACTCATTATTTTTGTACTTGGACATGGTCCTGCCACCAGCGTGGGGCAAGTGATAATAGGTTAACTGTAGGGGCTGTTCAGACTCCTGGTTAAGTGGGGGTGCGCCTGAGCCGTAGTTCCATACATGAAACAGAATCTTTGAGAAGTCGTTTTCATTAAAATTCATCTTCTACCTAGAGAACAGCATATTGCCCCTCCGGCGGACGAAAAGGTGAGAGATGAACTAGCACACTTCTTGAAAGTAAGTAAACATCTATCACTTATCCGTTGATTGAAGCCTGGCCAAGTCCAGATTGTCCAGTGCATGATTGGACGACATATACATTGCACAAACAAACTAAGCGAACGCTCTGTCTGTAATTTTAATTTTAATTGGGAGGTTTAAACCAATAATCATACACATACAATCATTGGTGCATACGACCTGGGGTGTCCAGCTTTACCTCCAGACATTTCAAGATTTTTCTCAGCTCTTATCACACGTTCATGGTAACCTTGTCGGTTTCAATAATACTACATGGTAATGGCTTGTCCTTCATATCAAATTCATAGAACATATCTGAAATCTCGGTTCTGAATATCTGTGAGGTCCAAAAATTCCTGATGTGCATGGTGAGCAAACAGCCCAAAAGGCGAGCAGCGGATAGCGATACCTTGGGGACCTTAACTTTGTGGGCAACCCCGTCCTTCATCGTTTCTATGTAGACATTGTCGTAAGAATGATCTACAGGCTCCTTGTCCCGACGTTGATTTTCTCTCGAAAGATGAAATCGAATCATCAACATCAGGGCCATACAGCTAACATAACATATCCCGATGATGATCCATGGAATATGATTTCTGCAGGCTTAATCTTGAATATTACGCGGTAAAGCGGAAAAAGGAACCATTTACCTGGGTTTATATTTGGCCTGCCACATGAAAGGACTTGCAGCATTTCCGATGCAATAGGCTGACAGCATGATGGCATTTACCGTGACCCTCTTTGTATGACCTGATGTGACGCTAGAGAGCCACGACAATGATAAGACAAAACCCGTCGTCCCAACACCTTCGGAAACTGTAAGGAATTTTAAAAAGAACGACCTGAGAAAATACTCACCAGTTGTCCATTGCGAAAATAGAAGACCGACCTTGTTTTCCCAAGGCAAAAAATTAAGTAAGAATACACCAACTACATTCGGAATCATATAGATAACTGAAACATAGCCACGACTGTTTGGGATGCGAGCCACGATAGCGACGCCTGTCCAAATAGTCACAATCTCGACGACGCCATCAACACATCCGAGAAGTGTTGTCTGGAGGTTTGAGAATCCGAATGAAGAGACAATGATTTGCCTCTGATTGGTAAGGGAATTGGGAACATTATCGAGCGCCGAAAAGAGAGCAAATAACCAGGTTTTGGGATCTAAAAGAGCCTCGATCATTCTAGTGAAATGAGCAGTGGTATTCACAAGACATCGCATCAGATACCTACTGTTCTTTCTTGAAGTGTTTGTTTTCGACACCAGTTTGATTTGACTACCCAAGGGTTATTGATAAATCTTGGTGGCTATTACCACGAAACTCACTTTGATTCGGCGTATAGCTATACCTCTTTCCATGGGAGTAAGAAACCATGCATTGGTTGGGGAGTCGGGAAACCAGAGCCTGTATGGAGGAGGGTAGTGTACGGCGGCACAGTAACGTGGGAAGGGAACAAACCAAAAGGACAATGCAGTAAAGAGTGTCAACACCCCCGTGATGATCATAAGCCTAGAATCAAAGAGCAAAATTATAATATGCCTGTCCGGCGAAGATAAGTTCTAACACATACCATTGCCATGGTTCAAAACCATGAGTTTTTATGTGCAAGCTACCGAAACTAATGAAACCCGATATTATCTGAGCTTGAATAGGATGTAAGATGGGTTGTTCCAAGCTCTGATCATTCTATTTACCTGACCCATTCATCAAAACTACCATAATGTCGTGATTAAGTATTTAGAATGGGAGGAGAGGGGTACTCACACCAATACCCCACTCTGAGGGTCTGCTCATTCCGTGTATAGAACATGGAACTAACAATCATAAAGCCTGCTGTGATGGATCCTTCGCACATTCCTAATACCAATCGGACGACAAAGAGCCCTGCGAAATTTTTGCACGCAGCATGGGAGCACAAAGCGATAGCCCACACAAATATATTGAGGCTTTGTCAGATCAGTAAGGGGGAACAGGCAGGCCATATAAGTCCAGACCTCATCCACTTTCCAACAGGAAACCGCTGTAGACACAGATTCTGGGGGAACTCAAACAAAAGGTAACTGAGATAAAAAATAGTTCCTAGCCTAAATTTGCGTTAGGAACTCGGTGGTATACGGCGCGTCAAATGAACCCACCAATTGTATCTGGGAAATAATATACGTTTGATAAGATCTTCGTGAAGAAGATTTATTTTATGCTTACTGGTTTGTTGTTAGATGAGTGGACTCCCTGAATGATTTCAAGTAAGACAGGGGGGGAACAACTACTAGAGGGCTGACCTTATGCCAAGAATAGCAGAACTCCCAAGTGTCGTCTTATCCATGAATTGTATCCTATGATTGTTTAGGTAGATCTCTATCATATTGGAGAGTGTCCCACCAATAAAGTACTAAAGGCACGGCTGAGTGAGTATAGTAACCTGCGTGATGAAACATATAACACACTGCACATCATCGGGATGATATGAAAGTCGATCTTCCGCCTATAGTTTAATGGATGAATCTATCATCGGCGTAGATGGTGAAGATAATCTTACCGGACACGTAGGGCCTCGGCGGGGTCAAGGTCCTCTTGGTCGTCTGAACCAAGTTCAGCGGCTGTATCGACTTCCCTGGTAGAGAATGCAACACTGTCGTGATCGTGCTTCTCAATTGTGTACTTCTCGTCGATGCCATCGACTTCCATCGGTCCTGTACCCATATCTTGGATCAGAGGTATTTGTTAGCAGGGTCCGGGATCCGAATAAAGGGAGGGGTTAGCTTTGTTACACGTACACACCCCACCTGGCTCCATGAGGCCTTAAAAGGGAGTTTGATTATTATTGTTACAGGTGTGAGGTAAATATGATCTAATGGAATGGAGCTTCTTGAGATAACGGATAAGCGTTCTCGTCACTACCGAAGCCAAAGTCAGCTGATCATGATGCCCAAGTGGTGCTGGTGGGTGACTGGGAAGCGACTCATTTCGGACCCGGGAGTTACAGTGGTGTTAGTGGACAGGCCGGGGACGTGGCCTAAAAGTATGGGTATTTGAAAATTTGGTAGCCGTCCAATAATCCAATGCACTTCTTGGTTCTCTCCGAGCTATTGCGATGATCGATACTTCTGTAGAAGCGAGGCTCGCTGCTAGGAGGCCCAGATGTACAGGGGGTTGAGCCATTCCCTTGTATTTTGCGGCTTTGGAAGTGTTTATAGCAGATGAGGGGGGGGCGGTGTACCCCGTTCCGGTTGTTGAACGTAAAGTGAAATTAGAAAATTGTCCAGGTATTAAGAAGGAAATTCAACAACAGCAGGAATCCGGTATTCGCGTTGCGGACAACTAAGATATGACACTCCTGTGTCTGTTTAGAATCAATTGATGACGGAAATGGTATAGAATCTGTTTTAAGATCGGTATGTTGTACTTAGCGGCTGCCTAGAATCACGTCTTTCAGAGCTCGTTCGACAAAGACTCCCGAGTATAACAGGCCCTCTGTTGTCCCTTCTTGTATCCCGTAATGCACGACATCACCTTGGTGCCCAGGCGAATCTGCTTGGTTCACCAGAGGGAGCTATTGTGCATTACGTCAGAAAGATGAGGGTTAGGTTTGATTTGAAAATGTAACCTTCAGGATTCCAAAGTGGAAATCGCCCTGGCCGGCTGTACCGGGAGCCGCGGTGAGGTTGGGTGCAACTTTTGTGACAGCACGGAGGGGGGATTTGTTTTTTGAGTAGAAGACGCGTAGAGTTCGAAAATTCCAGTCCACTTGAACGGCAAAATTGTGCCAAGTGTAGGGTGAAAAGGGCGTACTGAAAAGTGTGTTCAACGCATGGTCGAGAACCTTGAAAGAATGTGCATTGGGTGCAGGTAAACGTCCAATAGGGTTCGTAAATGGAGAGCCTATTGCCGGGTCCACTATAAGCGGCCAACACTGAGTCATTGAACATGGACACTCACCTAGCTGAATACCAAAAACATGGGTTCCATCGTTAGGTTCAATGAACACTATCTGGTATTCGTGGTTGTAATTTAACGGCTTCTGCTCATCTAGCTTGATGGAAAAGTGAAAAGCGGTAATGCCAATTTCCATCTCAGCATTCAAAGCTGTGTGGCTACCATTTTTTTGAGCAATCAACTCGGTGCGACGGAAACCATACTGGGGTTTACTTCCCCCAGGGGAAAAAACTGAACTGTTGTCGATTGTTACGGAAATCGTTTGCTCGATGGGGGCTGTGAGTAGAGGAATGAGAGGGAATTTTCTCTTATTCCAAAGGGGAGTAGGAATAGTCGAATGGCCAAGAAGGGTGGTATACTAGAATCCAAGGGCGTCAAGTCTTTTTGATAAGGTTTACGTTTCTACATACATGTGAAGCGCTTTGGGTACCCTTGACTCCGCTAGACGGAAATACGACAGGAAATGGGATTAGGGGCTGTAGAGGTACGAAGAGATGGTTCTTACGTTAGATAGGGATCCGATGACGCGTCCAGGGCGGTGCTTTTCAGGGTGAACGGTGCACGGCCATCGTAAATAATGCGATTCCCAAAGACAAGAGATGCGAAGGAAAGGAACAGAAATAAAGCAACCATGATCTCGTTTTCCACTCCAACCTCATTTCCTCAGCATTTTATTCAAGTGGTAGTGGAAAAACATCGGCAGAGGGAAATTTCTCGGTACTTTGGTCAGGGCGCTGGGAGATCTGTAGAAACAATGTAAATGGTCTGACGATATGCCCCCTAGTGTAAAGGTATTTAATCAAGGGGTGGTGCGATTGGAAGGGTTATGTTATGTTCGCTATCGATCCCATACGGCGAAAAAAAAACTGGTTATACAAAATTAAACCTGTATAAAGATGTTGGCCGGATGTGGGATAAAGGGGATAGTACGATCACCTACTTATTCGTCTACCAAGAGGAGGGAGTCCAGAACAGAAAATCCAGTTGCAACGCCACCCTCATCACTATCTTTCCCCTTTGTTCTCACGAGCCATCCCGCTTCCTTCTCTTTGATTTCCCCAGGTGGGTCACCGAATAGTGTCCATCCGAAAATTCCTAACTCGCTCACAACTTCGGTTTTGACAGGAGTTTCATCTCCGCCCCCTGCGCGGACAAGATAATTCCCAGCGTCTTTCGGGGGGACAATTAATTCCATAGCAATCCACGCTTGGCGCTCCTGGGCAGGTAGTGTGTCCAGGAATGAAGGAATCGAGTCCTTGTAGATATTATTACCACCACCTTCGCGTTGCGGTTTGATAACAAGGGAGAGAGAAAGCTCTCGTGCTTTCCTAACGCCAAATTCTTCCCCCCTGGACTCTTTAACAGTATGATCTGGAGTCAAGAGGTCCTCTCCTACGTCCAAGCCCCACATTCCCATCCAGCTGTCGCGCAACTCATCAACATGTTGTCGGTCAAAGACATCTTTGCCCCATTTTTTCTCATCACAAAGGAATCGTTCCAGAACCCCAGGTTGAGTGAGCACTTCTTGAACTTTCTTTCCTCCTGCTAGTTGGAGAGCAATTGAGGGGCACTTAATTGCCTTTGAACCCTCCAAGCGAAAGCGAGTTATATAATGGCCAGGCGTAGGATATTCTGTGGGCATGTATCCAGAACGATAATAAACGGTCGATATTTCGACATAACCAGCCGGGTTGAGATCGGGAGAGCAGGTTACACGCAGGACAGATGTTTGGGGATCAACGATAGCCAGATGCGCAAGCTCGTCGAAGGTTTGTCGGACCACATGGATAGAATGCCTAAGTTATGCTGATCAGATTCAAACAATAGCAAGTAGAAGCGCGACCCACTTGCTTAGAAGCTGGTACTCGAGGGGTCGTTGGTCGAAGATGTTCCGTTCTCCGTGCTGAACAACGAAAAGGATGCGCGAGCTTTGTTGCGGATTGAGTTAAGGGTACGTTCTTGGGAAGGAAGACTTACCCCTCAACACCATACGCCTTGTGAGCTTCTGCCAATCCTTCAACCAGGCCATCAACTGTGTTATTTGAAGGAAAGTTTTCTGCTCGCAGGTAAGGAGATGAATTATAATACTGAGTACATGCGTAGAGATATCTGTAGATGCTCCTCAGACCGAGGGAGCGGTTGAGGTTAACATCACGATCTCACCGATGTAGCGCTGCCGTTCGCTCCGATAATGATCCAAACGAGACTGAGATCGTATTAAACTCAACTTGCTTCAAGGTCATTGAATCGTGATTGGGGGCATGAAGGAGGTAATCTGATCGAAACAAGCCTAGTTGTAAAGGCTGGGGAAATCAGTTTTGGTAAGGTGTATCGACAGGTAGTATATACCTGAACCAGACCTTTGTCTCTTAGTTGTTTCCACCCAGTCCATAATTGGCCAATAAAATCATCGACTTTGCCAACACCTTCATCAACCCCCATCACGGTATCTAAGAATTCCTCATCCATTGCGATCCTTGCGTACAATATGTTGTATGTCCGTTGAATCCTCTGAGCGAGTTGAAAGAGCTTTCGCGGGAAGGGGGAAGGGAACAGTGACAACGGTGCATGGATGGCGGTTGTCGGGATAGGCGGTTGAGGCAGAGTGGGTGGAAGATATAAGAGACCATTGGAAAACGCGTAAGTGGTGGCGTACAGTGTGAGGGCTTCGAGTTGGTCCTTGGAAAGCAGCGGAGGCCACTCGGAAAATACAAATTTGGACGGCATGCTGCTCAATTTATTACTCTCGGCGGGTTGTGCCAGGCCTCACAGAAGACATAAACAGTGGGAGTGCGGCGGCTTAGAAGAGGAGGACAAATCATCTGTATTACCGTTCATGGATATCGATGTATCAGTCAGCTGCAGAGATATCGATTGCGTGATAATGGAAATTTCTAAAATACCACCAAACATTACGTGTACTTACATCTACAAGTATGTACTAAGTTACTGACTCTCATTAAACAAGCCTTGCAACCTGTCTATCAAAGCCTGGCCGCCCCACCGACCCACACAATCAAGACGTGAAGACTTTATCTTGTCAACCAACTCAAAGCAGTGAGGAGGGAGGGCACTCAAGCCAAACCTATTCTGACGGTACCGAACAACATCCTTGATCAAAGCGAGGGTGCCTTGCTCGATAACAGCGCTGAACAGCTTGCTGCTTCGATCTTCGCTCCAGTCAGCTTCGTTCAGGTCCGGCCAAACGCTAGATGCGACGTGGTGCAATGCCACCAGATACATAAAGCCTTGCAGTGAATCCTTTAGGAGCGACCGAAGGTACAGGCTGATCATTTGTGCGTCTGTTTCCACTGGCCAAAAATATTCCTTGATATCCTCGCAGATAACTTGGTCGACTGGTGTACGGATAGTCTTTAATACATGTCGGAAATCATTCCAGAGGTGCTTGCGGTAGTCAGGGGCGTACCGCATAGAAGTCGGTGGGAGGAGCAATCTGGCAAACAATGGGTCGGAGAAAGATATCGCATCGTACAGCGCAACAAAATCGGTGTAATATTGATAAAAGGGGGTTTTTCCCAGGAACGAGGTCGCCGCCACTTCGAGATCCTCACTCTTCATGGGAAGGACGGGCTTAGACGAGTGGGTATCTGCCCCTGTATATGTGTACGGTCGAAGGAGGTCATTCATGAATTGAGCGACAATCCGATCACGAAAGACCTCCTCTGCAGAGTCGTTCTGAGGTTGTCCATGTTCGAGCATATACACCTTCATACACCCAAATATGGCTTCTTCGCGAGTTAAGACGAAATCGGTTAATGAGAAGCGATAAAGAGCCTCCCTCGAAATCTTCGTGAATAACAACGAAGCGCGAATGATTTCGGTCTCAGACGCGTCCCATGATGATGGCAAAGTCTTAAACACAGCCGAACTTCCTGATCGAAGCAGATCATCGAGCGGAGAAAGAGTCCAGTCTCGCTTCGCTGGGAGCCCGAAGGCAGACATAGCCGTATAGGAAGGGAGACGCTGTGTGGTAGCGAGCATAATCGATTGTGGTGTCATACAAGTCGGCCCAATGTAGACATCTCCTTGCGGTCGTAGTGTGTGTGTTAGAAATGGTTCGACCACCGATATTCCTCCTTGGTCCCAAATTATTGAAGGAACCTGAATATCCCTAGACGTGGCCCAATCGATGGTCAAAAGAGCTATCAGTTCCTCCATAATCAGAATTGCAAATTCCTCATCTCCAGGAAGCAATTTGGGGAGAATCGAGAGGGCTTGTGCCATCCAGAGATCCTCAGAAACATCCGGAAGCCTTCTCGAAATGCGTAGGTAGAAGGAAAGCAACGCTGATATTGGTCGACAGTAAACGTATAAGTGGGTCGTATTAGTGGATGATACCAATGACCACATAGGGTGAGTGGTTATTTTGGCACATAGTTCGGATATTTGAGTGAAAGGAAGCGGAAATGGAGGGGAAGTTAGTGGGCCCTCGGAGGGAGGTGGTAAGCACGCTAGCCATAACTTGATAACTGACGTCAAGTTACCCGAAAGCTGCGCGAGAGCTCGAAGATGTGGGACTTGAGCATTTCCGATGGGAACGTGGCCTATGTGCGTAAGCTCTTGGTTGATACGGTCCAGGATTCCAAGCACCACAGCCTGAGCTGCGCCGTGCTCAAAGCCTTCTTTTATGGCTTCGACAATCTCTATTCTTTCCGAAGATCCCCCTCTAATCCCATTTATTCTTGCACCTTCAAGCCACGCCGCATTTGCCCGCCATAAACCTGCCCATACATTCCAATCTTTTTCGTCCTCAGTGAGCTTACCAGCCAATTCTCCGACCTCTGTACTCCATCCCCATCCAATGATCTGACTCCACAAGATCTCGTGGCTTGGCGTTGTCCGGTGGGGGTCAACCGCACAAACCATCCATGCTTCTAAGAGGTGAGTCCATGCAACCATGAGCTTTTGTGATGTACATAGCTCTGACGTGATATATCTCCCCACATCCGTGAAGTGGCTCATTGCTGTGCTGGCGATATGAGAATAGATCCCATAGGAAGAAAATGCAGCATATAAACGGAGTGTAGATGTGAGCAATGATGTGGCGAGAGGCGATGAGTATGGCGAAGTGGGAGGTAAGAATGTTATGTATCGAAGGAGTGCGTCTGCGGGTTCTTGGAGGGTTTTTGCATTCGTTCGCGACGAGTTTACGAGGATGATGAGTAGTTCCAAAGCGGAGGCGTTGGGGGTAGGCGATGTAGTGGTTTGGGGAATGGGAGTAAGAAGGAATGTCGATATTATGTTAGGAACGAGGTCTCGAGCTGTTACTATAGATTCAGCAACACTGTTGCTCTGCTGAGCGAGCCGATAGAGGATATCTAGGAGTTGAGACAAAGTTTCTGGTGGAAAGTCTCCTTGAGCAAACGTCTGAGAAATCTGGGGTAGTAGGAAATCGAGGGGAAGAGAGTTAATTGCGGCATCGCCGGGCACATGTAATTCAATCCCATCACCATCTGGAATGGCCTCACCCCACCCCACAAGACATTGCCAGACAACTTCAACTGCCCGAGCACCCACACTTCCTCGTTCAGATATAGCCTCTACTCCAGCACCTAAGATTCGTTTGCGTAGTCCTTCTTCTTGCCCTACAAATTCCCGAATCTCAGACGCTTCACCCTTCGTCATCCGTGAAACTCTTTGAGCAATTTTTGCCAATACTCCTAGCATTGTGGCTCTTTGTGCGGGTACGCTCGATCGGGAGAGGAGAAATATATCATCTAGTGTATACCCGGCATGCTCTCCGTCAGCATGATGGTGTAGGCCAAGATGTGTCGGAAGAGAAATAGATAGTGATGAGGGAATTACTTGCCCAGTAAGGTCGAATCGAAGGGAAGGCAATGTTGTACTGGATTCAGACGAAGACGGTGAAGGCTCCATCCAGGCAAGGTTAGGGTCATTCGACGGAGCGTCTGGGAAGTATCGACGACGGATAAATTCTGCGGAGCCTTCCTCTGGTTCTATGTCAGGTTTCTGAACCTGAGGGTCACGCTGAGGACTCAAGTTGCCTTTCCACTGGCCAAGTGAAGTGGCAGTACCATCGTTCATAGGAGGGGGTAATGCAAGTGGTTTTCTGCGTGGAGAAGGAGGGGCTGATTCGTAAACATGAACGTCCTGGGGTGAGAGCTCCGCAAAACGTAGCCGGCGATCTGCACGACTGGATGGCCGGGTGCTACTGGTGGATAATGCAGGAGGTGGTGGTGATACTGTATAGGTCCAAGCAATTAGATAGATCATGGTGCCAGGTGGTTTTGAATGAGAGTTAAGACGTACACCTGTTTGACATTCGGGTATTGAAGCTCTCGATAGATGTGATTGGAACTACCAAGGCAAGCGAAGTGCGTCAGTGAAAGATCACCGCCGAAAACGATAACCCCGAACCTTCGTCAAGCACTGTATGTTGCTTGGTCTGTGGTGAGGGCTGTTGGACAGTAGCGCCATGTTCTGGTGACAACCCTTCCGCCCGGGTTGCCCTCACCTGCCGAACTCGTTTCAAAAGATCACTAACGCCACTTCCGAAGCGTTCTATTATCTCCCGCCTTTCCTGTTCTCTTTCCTCCTCTGTCATTTCCTCCACCCGTTGCTCATTCTCTTGACTTATTTGGTTTCGCCACTCATCAGGATCCACGGTTTGGAACTTTTTGGAGCTCTCGATTACAGTGGGTACTTCCTGAGATCTAGAGTTGTTCTTTCGGAGCTCGTCCCTGCTGCGAGAAAATTCGCTCTTCGAGCGATGTTGGACCGTTGGAAACCCATTTTTGCCTGATCTAAAAGTTTTTGGTGCAGAATAAGAGGTAGAGGGCTTTCGCTCAAACACAGACCCTATCATAGGTGAATCATTCTGCATTGTGCATATACCAATAGAAGGTCGATGGCAATGGTGATCATAGGCTGTTGCTTGGAGGATTTTGGCAATGATCTGGACCAGAATTGGCAAGCATCCAAATCTGTGATCACGTAAGCGATCGGATAAGTACAGCCCTAGACGGTTCAGGCAACATCAATTTTCAAAAGCCCTCGAAATACGAGTGCCGGACATGGTATAGTCCCTGGCAAAGACATTCCGATCGGAATACTCATGAAACATATGGAACTCGAGGACATGCACAGGTTTAAAACCAGACAACCACTGAAATGAGTACCAGCCTGTGATTTCACTCTCGGGTGGAAATTCTATTTAATTGCTCCTGGAAGAAAGAACAATAATTTCATAACTCTGAATTATGCCCCTATTGCTTTCTCTCCTATCTATTGTATTGTATGGCTTATTTTTGCTTCGTGTGAAGTGTGTTTAGAATAAGAATTACCCCCCAGGCCAAGGGGGTGGTGGAACATGAATCCCATACATCATGTGGGAGGGGGGGGCAACCAGATGTCCTTGAAAAATGCTTGACATAGGAGCATAATCAAAGTTCTTATGCTGCAACAGGGTGTTAGAAGTCATAGGACTACGAATAATATGCTCCTTGGTGTTTGAAATACATAAGTCTTAGATTTGAAAGCATTTCAAACTATCACAAAGGGTGTGAATGTATGCTTGAAGTGTTGCAAGTTGAGATTGTATCAATATAGGTGATGGTTTGCTTGGTTGTGAGACTGTCTTCTGTGAGTCTATTCCCTTATGTATGGTTGATGGTTGTGAGGGTTTTGCAAAACTAAGTTCTATAAGGAAAATAGTGCTTCAGAAAATTGGACCTACCATTATTGCAAGATAAATAGTTAATCTAAGTAGTGGTGAATATAATTTGTAATGTAATCATATATACTATTGAAGGAGGGGGAGGACCTTAAGTCAGAAACTGATGTGATATCTAAATTTGGTGTTCCACCACCCTCTTGTCCAGGAGCAATCCTCACCTCCAGTCTTGTTGAGTATACAACACTTACCATGGCACTTGTAACTCTTACTTCCTGATATGGACTTGACCAGTTAACTCCTTATCGGTGTACTTTTCACTCTTGTAATAAGACCACGCAATACCTTTCGGATATGAATAGCTTCTGTGTTCAAAAATACTTGAAATTTCATAACTTCTCTTTGAGCTCATCGAAAGCTTTCTTCAATTCTTCTTTATCCATTGGCTTCGCGGGCCATCCGACAACCAGCCCTTCCTCGTCTGAGGCAGACGGCTTGGGGATGACATGGAAGTGAACATGGTCAACTTCCTGGTTTCATGGTCAGAAAACGCCTGGGATCAATGGCTAATTGATCAACTCACCTGGTGGGCAATCCTTCCATTATTCTGGAGGATATTATAATTTTCGACCCCTTGCGCAATCGCGATCTTTTTAGCGATAGGCATCGCGTCTGCTAGATATTCGTCCGGCACTTCGTGAAGTTTCTCTGCATGATCTATTTCCCTAAATAATAAGAATAAGCCAATAGGAGATGCGAAGGGAGATCTGACATTTAGGAATAATGAGGGCATGCCCTTTAGAAAGTGGACCGATATCGAGGAAAGAGAACCTTGTGACACTTGTCAGATTAAGTTACCACTTGGAAGAATATCGCACGAACGACAGCTCAGTCTCGAGTAGCTTGTAACTCGGAATTTCGCCTAGATGCGACCGATGTTCATGATGCTGTCTGACGAGTTCTGCTTCCAATTTTACGTGCCTTTGATGATTTTGCAGAATAGACAGGTTGCTAAAGACCTATAAATGTCGAATATTCAACTACTGGCCGCCCTCATAGCTTTAATAAAATACTTTGCAGCCATCGTGTATGCTTAAGATTAAACAGTTCGAAGAGGTTATGATGGTTGAGGTTGAGGTGATCATCCCAACGGGGGATCACGATGTTTAAGTTCGGCCCGGATAGCCGACGTTAGCATTGTTTGAACCACACCATGGCTGCTACTAGTGATTCTCTGGTTGACAGAGCAGACACCGCAAGTAACAGTTTCGATCAAATACCCGTTATGTTTGTTTCCGTGCTATCATACATCGGGGAATAACCCTTATTATTGCATACATCCTACTAGAGACCTGGCCAACATTCTGAATCAAGAGACCAACACACGCAAAGCCCTAGCTGAGGAAATAAGAAACGCGTGTATAAATGTCGGATTCTTCTATGGTACGGATGGCTCTCCTCTAGTTGACGTCAAGCTTATCTATCTACCTGGCCAGTAAAAAATCACGGAATACCGGAGCAAATTATAGATGGAGTCCTGAAAAGATCAAAGGATTTCTTTTCACTTCCTCTTGAATCAAAGATGGAGGTCTGCGCGTCAATCACGCATGATATACACAACCACAATGACGTTTCTATTTATCTAGATTGAAAACCGAAAGACGCCCAATTTCAAGGGATATTCTCCACTCTTGAGTGGAAACAACAACCCTGACAATGCTGGGGATCTTCAAGAGGGTTTTGAATTCGGTTGGGAAGAGCTCTATCCTGAAAATAGTGGCCAGGAACGCGAGAATTTCAACGATGGAGTCATGGCTGGTGCCAACGTTTGGCTATCTGACGTCCCTGGTTTCCGCGAAGACGTGCTCAAATACTAGTAAGCAATCCTTTTCTTGTGGCGCCGCCTCGGAGATTCTGAACTAGAAGGTGTAGCCACTCAGTAGTGGGCCTCGGGAAATTACTTTTCCCTCTGTTTGCCCTTGCCCTGAATCTACCAGAGTCCTTCTTTGACGGCAAGGTTCGTCCCTCGAAATTTCGCAAAACTACATCTACATACTCTCTCAGACTCGGAATTCGGCTGCGCTAATGAAGCTACTACACTATCCGCCTCAAACAGGCGAGGTCGACGACAGGATTATCGGTATTGGTGCTCATACTGAGTGCGGTCATATTTAATATACCTCATAAATTCATTAAAGGCTCCTGATTTTAGCTGGGAGGTGAGTCAACCACTCAATTATCCATCACTTAGCCATGCGTTAATGCGATCTAGTGCTTCACCATTCTATGGCAAGAGCCCGGAATACAGGCACTCCAGGTATTAAATTCGAGAAATCAATGGATCAACGCGCCCCCTGTCTCTGGGTCCCTCATTATTAAGTACATTTTAGAAGTGATTGCACCACTTAAATATTGATGATTTAATAACTTCAGCCTTGGGGATCAGTTTGCACGCTGGACCAGTATGCAGACTTTCTGTCATCGAAGAATCACCTAATACCAAACGTAGATGACATTTTTAAATCGACCGTCCATCGAGCCATCAACCGCAGTGGCGTTCGCCGATACTCGATCCCGCTATTCTTTGGCACAGACTATGATGTTCAACTTGAGGTAAGTACCCTTCCAGTCATGACTTTCAATGCTGAATTCTACATAGCCTATCCCAACTTGTGTATCACCTGAGCGGCCACCCAGGTATGAGATTGTAACAGCGGGCGAATATGTAAAATCACGTCTCCAAGCGACATACAAGCATTAGACAAGAAAGTAAGCACATCGTCGCATTATGTTAGCCTAGATCAAAGCGACATCTGCATTCCCGTTCCCCTTTAATTACCTAACTTTGTACATCTGAACAACTGTATCGCCAGGAGTTGCTTCTGCATCTTGCTTTACGGAGTAATGTATCTCAATATCCAACTCCCTGGAATTTGTTTCGCTCTTTCGACAGTGGAAGGTTCCGTGCACTATGGAGCCTACACACAAATTGGTTATTAGACAATGCCCCAACAGTACTTATTATTGTCGTTACTAACCTTCCGCGACGCTAATAGGCTCGCGTAGTAAGAATAAAGTCTGTTTCCAATGCGTGGGCACGCTTTGCGGCCCGGTGCTGAAGCTAGTGATAGTATCCTTGTCGACCCCCTGACTTTGTCGTCGCTGGGGTGCAGGCTTTCCGCCGACTGGCCAAAGCTCGGCCAATACAACATCTCCTTCTTTTATCGTCTTAACATCTGTGGTGGATGATACAGGGTGTCCAGTGATTGTGAAGAAAGTATCGAAATATAGAATAAATGAATTGGCTTTTGTGCGTCGTTCCGCAGTAGACACGAGGGTGAAGGGGGAAGAAAAATCCAGTTGGCGAGGTGTAATCTCGCTAAGGATAAGGTCCTACAATATGTTAGTGGTATGCGTGGCTGAGATAGGCGATGATAAGATACTTTTACGACATATGGTGCGCTAAGCATTGTATTTGGGCCGAGCACATCAACAATGGCTTCGTCGTAGAGATCCGTTGCCATCGTGGACAGATCGAAACCTGTAATAGTAAATGGATAAATATAGAGATGGCAAGGTTGATATCGGCCGCACCATACACATCGTTCCAGAATCCGACACGATCTTTATAAACCTCTGTACCATCGCACAGGCCGAACATCATTTTGCACTGACTCGGAGCCATAACACCGTTGGGCCGTAAAAAACGGTCTCGAGCACGAAGGACGGAATCAAGCATGGATTCGTATAGGAGAGCATACCCCATCCACTCTGATATGATAATGTCGACATGCGTGATATCATCAGGAAGAGTGACTTCCTCGATTTTCCCCCGAATGACGGTAATAATATCGTCCAACCCGTTTTCTTTTACAATCCGTTCAGCCTTCTCCGCGATATCACTTGCATCAACTGCAATTACTCGCTTTGCCCCCCCTCGAGCGGCGAAAAGAGAGAGAATTCCTGTCCCACAACCCACATCAAGAACAATGGCATCGCGAAAGAGCGCTGGGTTGGTTAAGATAAAGTGGGCATACGTCGAGGTCCTCACTTTGTCTTGAATCATGACGGCATGGATGTCTGATAAGATAAAAATTAGATGGTGAGTTGATGTGGTGGATGAACAAAAGACCATTTTCGCCGTATGATTGGAAGTAATGGGAATCGTCATCTCGGGCTGGTGCGCTCGGCTGGCTGCCGGGGTCTGCGGCCGTTTCCAAGAGCTTTGCAATATTTAGCTTTTCGTTAACCAAGGAGCGATATTCTGCGAAATCTTGTTTCGCAAGCTTCAGCTTCCTTTCTAGCGCTTGGATACGCCGGTCAGGGTCTGTTTTTTGGGGGCCTTCATCATCAGAATCTGACCAGTCATCTGTCTGAAACTCTAGAGCTATTGTTAGTATAGCATGTGTGAGAAACGAGGTCTACCCACGGAGGAGTGGGTCGTCCTCTAGGACGGGGATAAGATATTCATCTGATGTAAACATGTGCTCAGTTCCTTTTAATATGGCGACATCCCCAGGGGGTGGTTTCTGGGTTGTGGTTAACTCATTTTCCTTCTTGTGACGAAGGTGACATTACTGCTCGGCGTATGTAGTTGATAAGACGGACGCGCCCGTGGAAATCGAGCGCTAATATGTTTGAGTTACATCAAGGAAAACGATGCTCCGAAAGGAAGCATTGCGAACCTAGAGCTGTGCAAACAAGATTTAAATCGAAGTTGTGGTTTGACTTGTCATGCAGAAGGGCATCCTCGACCGATGGAAACGATTTTTCGTCAAATAGAGACCGACATGGGTGTCGTGCGAGAGAGTCTGATACCCAATCATCCCAATTTTGATCGTCATCGTCATCGCCTGAGGATGTACAATCACTCTCTGAGTCATTTCCACTGTTTGAGAAGTCAACGGGGGGTGGTAGATGGAGACTCATTGTGGACGATAATTCAAGTACTCTTCAACTCGTCTCCTGGAATTCGAAATCTCGGATCAAGAATGATCGGAGACTTTAATCTTGATCACGTGTCCATCGTGCATGCGGTTATTTGGATTCCGGCCAAACTAACGCGGCGCTCGACACATAAATGCATAACAAGTGGGACAGGGCATAGCCCGCCTTCCACGCGGAACAAATGACTCGGAGACGTCTCCACAGCAAACTCGAGTCATTCTAAATCTCCCCACCCTGAAGTGCACATGGATTGTAACTGAACTCTGCCCTCACATGTGAATCCTTCGAGTCACAAAGGAAAAACAAGCACTGCGGCCCTTACGTTATATCTGACTTTCACAACAGTGTATGTGGGTAATTGTCCTTTCTTGAGTTCGCTATACATATAGATGTTCAAAGCAGCCTTATTTGTCCATTTCCCAGACGACCTTTGCGGACGATTGGTCAACAAATGGGTCAACAAATGGGTATTCTTACTTTCGCGATTCATATAAGACGAGCCACAAATGTAAAGGGCCAAGCAGCAAACTTTGAGCAATGTCTGACAACATAACAAACCCATCTTCTACTTCTTTGGAGTCGAGTACGACGATGACATCTACTTCCCCTCTCAGCAACTCTCAGCCGCCCAAGAAAGATTACGCAGCGGCTTTGGCGAACTTGCAATCGAGATACGGCACTGGGGGTCATATCCCGACCCCTAAAGCCGACGCGTCGAAGAAGTTGTCGAACCCTCAGGCATCTTCCTCCGATTCAACCCTTACAACAACTGTCGCTCCAGCCAAAGGCTCAGACCAGGATAAAAATCCAGATAAGAAAAAGAAGAGTTTGTTCCAGACGCTCAAGGGTGAGCTTCGTGATTATGTAGAGTGCGACTGACGTCATCGGGGACACCAGGAAAGGTCAGAAAGGATTGACCGCAGTTCAGGGCGCAATTAGAAGGCTTAATCATGCTTACAACTGTGGAGTATATTTTGACGGGGCGATATCGCTATAGTTAATATATACAGTCGAGATTCTTATCAAATAGTGCCTTCACCAAGCTTCGGCGCGATACAGTTTCCGAACCTGAGCTTGAGAACCATATCCAGCTATTACTCATGGGTCTTGTTTACGATTAGAGCGGATAGGAGGCGGTCGCGCAGCAAGCCTGCGGTTCCGCGGCGCAGTGACATACCTATTTGGGACATGATCACTTTTGGCTAAAATTAGAGTGCTCGCGTCAAGGTATATAACCTGGGTAGAAATTTGAAATGTTCTACAACTCTCAGATCAAATCAAACGCACCTCTCTTGACCATGTCCGACAAGTTTTCATCTACAGCATCTCTTATTTCAAACAAGTCGTCGCACCAGGAGCCAAAGAAATCAGGCTTGCTGGGTAAGCTCTCGACACAAAAGAATAGAACTGTGCGTCATTCCCTAGACCACCTACTCCCACTCTGACGAGTCGAACAGACAAAGGCCAAGGCAGCGCTGCCAGCTGATAGTGTGCATCAACAAGGGGCCGCGTGGAGTGATTCTAAGTTTTCCGAGATGTCTGCAACGAATGGGTGGTCTGCCCCAACGCCCACGCGACCGTCGTTTTGAGGCTCGACGACCACATACCTGACGCATGTCCTTTTGAATAAACCATATATTCATGCCGACATTCATCCTAGTCATTTGAATAATCGTAGAAACCCCATAATTTCGGCGTTAGCAGGGAGGAGGAATTCGGGAAAAGCGAACGAACTTGAGCCTCCAGAGAAGTTATAATTAGGTTTAGCACCCGAAAAACGCGGTGAGAGAAATATTAATCCAATATTAATTGATACGACAACCGAGAAGATACTCATCAATGGCGAGACTAAAATGCAAAATTTAATCTGTGATGGCGTGGGCATTCGGAATAGATATCGTTGTTCATGTTGTACGGGTACCCGAATTGCCGAATTGATTAGATCAAACTTGTGATCGACTTGTAGACTGGATATTAACTACACATGTAAGTGATCATGCAGAAAGGTTTGCACTAATTTTATATATAATCCCTATCGCACTGACGGTGGACACATCGACATGAATTCAGAGAAATTGTATTTCCGCAGTATGGACTAACAGTGCAACACACAAAATTTAGTACCCATAAGTAATCATCATAGTAACCCATTGTCATCCTATCTCTTTCGCTTCCAGAGAATCTATTAACAAAGACAATTCAAGTCAATATGGCCCTGCGGGGATGGGCAAAGATTTTTTACCTCTACGTGTGTGTGACAGTAAGCGATGAGGTGCCGCTGATGGACACAGATGTCAGGACTTGGCCGTTCTGTTCCATGTCGATGATAGTAGCGCCCGAAAGACCGACAGACTGTTGGGCAGTTGATGCAGATGCCCCAGTGAAGGTAACGGTGCCGAAGTTGGCCAACTCCACCAAGCCGCCGTTCTCCTCGAAATCCTCAACAATCCATTCAGCGTTGAGCCCCTGGAGGGCAGCCTAAATTATGGCTTAGCATGCCGCAAAAAAGCGAGAAGGGAGATTCTTACAGAGGAAGATGGAGCTCTCAACTGGATCGTGGTGCTCCTACCTGAGGTCAAGTTCTCAAGTGTAGCAGTCCCCGCAGTTGTGCTCGTAGCGTGCACTGTGACCCTAATTGAATCTCCAGCGGAAATTGGGAAGTTGCTGACATCAACAGCAAAGTTCGGGAACCACTCCGTCCAGGCTGTATAAGTAGTCCTTCCTCCGCTGATCTCGAAATCAATACCGGATTGGAGGATGGAGTTCTGAGCGGTGTCTCCGTCGATACCAACCCAGGCGGAAGCAGCGCCGTTACCAGATATGGTAGGGGCGGTGAAAGTACCGACGACGGTAGTGAACGTTTGGCCGGAGGGAGGGGTCTCGAGGACAGCACCAGACCAATTGGTACTAAAGTCGGGATGAGAGCTGTTAGCTTTTCCCCAAGGAGTATTGGTGATTCTGGGGGTGGTGCGACGGGCACGAGCGGCGACACGCTCGGCAAGACGTGAAGGTCGTCCGACGGCAATCTCAGCAAAGACGATCGCACTGGCGACAAAGATGTTGAAGAACTTCATGATAATCTGGTTGACCGAGTGTGAGGAGAATTGGTGCTGGAAAAATCCAATGTCGATGGCTGATGGACCTTTTGTACTTTATATGTATTTCATGGGGCACTTTGAAGCAGAATCACAATATCGAAATACCTTTCGACACATGGCGACTTTGTCATGGGGGAGGTCCACGCATGCACAAGAATCGCGATTTCAATCGTGATTTCTATGGCTGATAGAAATCCTGTGCTTTGTACATGTTCCGAACAGGGTGTCGAACAATCATCGCAAAAAATACGCTTTTCAACGCATGGCGACCTATCATGGGGGAGAGCCTACACATGCACAAGAAAAGCTTTCCTGGGATTGAGAAGGTGACTGAATCAGCCTAGTAGATTATACTGACAGAAGTTGGTGGAGTAGTGGGAACTTCTGCGCTTAAAATTAGAATCACTCGGACATATCAAGTGACAATTGTGGCATATTTGGCGCCGGCGGCGGGAAAGTTCAGACGAAAATAGAACCAAGCTAGATGATGAGAGACTTGGGCCTAAAATAGGCCCAATAGTTGACTTGCACAACGATGGAGAAGACCCTCACCATCATTCTGATACGGAGTGCACATTTTCTCGATGAAGTTGCATTTCCCCCGGCGATGGTGAAGGCGATACAGACCCCTAAATCAGTATAGTAGCTTTCGTTTTACAGCTACTGCTTACGCGGGATGTTTTTACTGACAAACAACCTCCGATCGCTTCTTGCTCGGTGCAACAGCCGTCATCGAGCTCGCATAATGGGCGGAAACGGGACGGAGCGTTTTAAGAGTGTGAGAGTTGAGATCGCCAGAACGAGGGTGGGTCGGTCTCACAAGAAACATGATACAAGTCCTGATTCGTGTGCACGTGAAGGGATGATATCCGTCGAGTTTGCTGATGCAGAAAACAATGACTAGCAATGTGGTCTGATATCGGATAGGACAAGTTGTTTGACCATGATGTTGGTGTGGGAGCTATCGTGACAGCGCACATAGAAGGCGAGATAAGCACCCCGCGGACTATAGCTTCAAACAATATACTTACTATAGGACCAAATATATATAAACGCCAGAACGCCAGGTACATAAGTGGTATATCGATGTCATCGATAGCAAGTGAATACCAGAATAGCTATCAGCTAAGTGCACGAAGAAGAGAAGAACGTCCAGTTACCTTCGGTTGGTTTCTTTTATCGGCTGTCTTTCTCTGCAATGATGAGTACATCCACTGGTTATTGCAATTCTGTGGTCCGGGTTGGATTGACTAACTAAACTAACAATTTCATAGAATTTCGTAGGACCTATATCGCAACCAAGGTGGATAGGAAAGGCAAATAATATTGGTGATAGGGTGCTCACATGTCTTTTTATATATAGCCAAGTCGCATTGAGGTCGATGTCCCGACCATCATAGATACGGGTAAGCAGGACGGAACTCAAGCGGATATACATAAGAACAGAAGAGGCGTCCTGATGGTTGTTGTTATCAGTATAGACAGTATAGGCATTTAGTACAATGGAGGTCGAGATATAGGCATCATTCAGAATTCGGCCAGTAGTTCAGAAGTAGACGGATGTAAATAAGGAGGTACATCTTGATTTGATGATTACGGCTTGATGGATTTAGTCCCCAATAAGAATCTTCTACTTAACATTCTATTTCTTGCATATCACCTTATACTTAGTCGGACTAGTACAACCTTTATCATGATATACTTTGGGATGTTTGTTTCCGCGATGATAATGTGAATTTTAGGAATGTACAAAGGAGCTAGAGCCTCAGTGGGTTTCCTTTCATTAAGTGTCTATTTGATGGTCCGCTCGCTGCATACGTCATGTAGGTTGGACCGAGAAGCATAGCTTTAACCTGTGGAACGGCTGGCCTCGAGAAAACCGCGTCTTCATGGAGTGTACATTGAGTGTACAATAAAATTATGTAATGCT
>CEMJ01392145.1:0-11519 GCA_900068955.1 Clitocybe nebularis | reverse complement strand
CGAAAGATAAGGAATAGTTTCTATTCAGCAGTAACTCGTGGGACGCGTCTGCTGACAAGGGTAGATGCGCTCCAGCTTATATTCTCCCAAACACTAGAGAATGGTAAGATCATAATATAGGCATACCAGAATCTGGAGGGAAAAACGTGTTACATAAAGTCGTCCTCTAATTCTCGTCCGGTCTTTCGAGGTGCATCTTCATCTTCTTCAGCATTGAATAACGTATCGTACGAGCGTGCAGCTTTCTCGGCCTCTCTTGCACGAGCCAGTTCGGCGTCAGCTTTCTTCTATAAGTGTATGAGTACGCGTAGGATAGTGATGTTAAATAACGACCTTCTCAGCTGCTGCAGCCCGGCGTATCGCAGACTCATTTTTAGTGCGATCGATCTTCTCTTGCTCGTGATCCACAACTCGTTCAACCTTGGTCTTGTTCAACCGATTGACAATCGCGTTCTCACGTTTTGCAACATGCACTTATACCATGTAAAAAATCAATTTTTTGGGACGCCTTGCGAAGCGGCGGTTCACCTCTTTTGACCTGGTATGGACATAATTAGGCGTATAATATGACATGACAAGTGGGAACATTACCCGCTTATCGTTATGAAACGAAACCTGGCCCACGGCCATATCTCCCGTTTTCTACGACCCGATCTGAAGGGAAGTTGTTTGTTTCTGGACACTAGCGGCAACCTACCTTCAGGTTATCTCCCGGGGTATAAATGATGGTCAAGTTATCCTTCTTATTGCCTATGTATACCCGATTGAGAGCTGGTGAATATATATACACGTTAATAAATATACCTTCAATAGAGTTAGCTTTGACGAGCTGGGCGCAATCTAGTAACAGCGCCTCCGGTATACTCTCCCAAGTCATCGTGTCTGGCATTCGGAGATAGACGTGGGCTGAGGATAACTTGTCGACATGAAACCAGACATCTTGTGGCCATGCATATTTTATCAGGTCTTCATCTAAGACGAATTCCAGTCATTTCACCGCGATTCGTCCTACATGAGATGACCAACTTTCCACCTTGTCGCGGCCCATGTAGATTGTTGCAGGAGATTCCACAACTGGTGATATGAATGGGGGTGCTGAAAGTCATTGGTAGTCAAGTACCTTACCATTAGAAGTGAAGAATAACACCATAGTGAGTCAAGATAAACGATATCAGCTTTGAAGCTCGAAACTCAGGGAAGTAGTAGTACAGATCCAGAAAATGTTTCGTGGGAATTCTTAGGTTGTACATAATCCACGGCTTTCGTCTTCTTTGTGGACGACTTCAAGCTGTGCTTCTCTTGATCTCTTCTCTATTCTTTCCCAAACGTACAGGCAGGTGATATCGTGCTATTTCATGCAAGTATGCCTTTTTTGAAATCAAGGAAGTTATTGACTTGATCTGTTCGGATATACTAGAATAAGTTATAACCAAAAGGCTCAAAATGCAACCTATGCCCAACCGGTTAGGACTTGGTCTGCGTCCTCCTCTGCCGTCTTACGGCCAAGGTCCCTCAATGTCAGCTCTCGCGCAGCAGCAACAGATGCACTTTGTTCCTCCTCAAGCACAGAAACAGACCACTTTGTTTGTTGGCTCGATATCTGGGGGCATCACAGATGCTTTTTTAAACCAGCTTTTAACCGTGAGTAGACGATCGATATTCCCTATTTTCAAATTTCACCAACTTTGAACAGGCTTGCGGCCCTATTAAATCATTCAAGCGCTTGATTACGCCAGCGAATAAACCCCAAGGTTTTGGTTTTGCAGAGTTCGAGGAGCCTGATGGTGCTCTGCGTGCATTAGCGCTGATGAATAATATTGAATTGCCCGCGTTGGAAGATGGTTGTGCGAACAAAAAGCTACTGGTGCGTCAATTCATTCCTGAGTACTTACTTCAAGCCTACTTCAAGAGATCAGGTGAAAGCGGATGAGAAGACACGCGCCTTTTTGGATGTCTACCAAGCGCAGCGGATGGTTACGAACGTGAGATTTTTGACGTTCGCGCTTATCTATCAGTTTCAAATTTTTTATTTAGGCCGACGATGTACAAATGCAACAGTCTAAAGCAAAACTCGATGAACTTGTTGCAGATATCAATCGGATGTCTCAGGACGCTGCCAACAACGGCCTCATTGACAAAGAAAAATACGTGATCCCTCCACATTTACATGATCTTCAAGAAGCCGATTTACCAGAAACTCAACGTGGCCTCGTTATTTCCGAAATTGCCCAATTTCGAGAACGTGCAGCAAAAAGGGAGCGCGAGAAGCTCCGTGATGTTCGGGACAGTATTCCTCTGGCTGGCGCACCCAGTGGTCCCAAGGTGCGCGAATGGGGCAAACCTCAGCAACAACAGTCTCAACAAGCGCCAGGCTCCTCGCAGCCGCCCAAACAACAGGGCTTCGGCAAAGGAGCACAGGGATACAGCAAGCCCGTGGGGTTCGTAAAAGCAGACGATAGTGGCGCAAGCGCCTCGTATGATGGTGGCCGTCCACCCGGAAAATTCACAAAAACAGACGAAGAGCTTGAAGCTGAGAGAAAGGAAACACGTCGACGAGATGAAGAGGTGTCTTTCCGAGATGTAAGTAAACGTCATCTTATACCATGGGAAAATTGGATGACCTACAATTCATATTTAAAGCGTGAGCGTAGGTATGAACCACGAGAAAGAAATCGTATCCAAATCTTGGAGCGGACGATTGATCGGGAACGTGCAACAAAAGAAGGAGAAGAACGTCAGCGTGCTGAAATGCGCACTCGATTAGAAGTTTGGGACGACGATGAAAGTGATGAAATGTTCTATGTTGATCGGTACGTGCCTATTCGAGAACTCTGAATCTGATTTTCATGTTCGTCCAGGGTGCGGTGGCGTCACCTCCGGGCCCGACGACTCGAAGCTGAAGAGACAGCTGACGGCAAGTCGCGACAATTCGAGGATCAAGAGGCCGAAAATCTTCGGCGAGAATCTGAAGATTTCTTGGCACGGCAAATGGACGAAATGCAGGCGCTGGCGGAAGAGCAAAGAAAGGCTGGGTTGTTGCTTGACGACGGCGCGCCTGTGAGGCTTAATGTTTCCATCGCTCCTGCGCCCTCCAAGGAGGCGAGTAGCAAGGAAAAAACCACTGTATTTGGCCAAGAGGACGAAGAGGAGGATGGGATCAAGAAGCGTAAAGTTCCCCTCGTCAAACTTGATTTCAGCGTGGCAGAAACTGGAGAGCAGACAAGAGAGAGGTTGGAAAGGATTAAGTCGTCGGTTCCACATGATAAGGATACATTATTCAAGGCGAAAGTGAGGTGGGACGGCTTATCAGACGTAAGTTGGGATCGATGACATTCCTTTGATCGCCATCATTGACTTATCAATCTCTTAGACCATTATTGACCGGAAGTTCGAGCCTTTGGTGAAAAGGCTGATGATGAAATATCTTGGCGAAATGGAGGAGGAAGACTTGATCATGTTTGTTCTTGAGCACCTTAAAGACCACAAGGGGCCTCAGAAACTAGTCGAAGGCCTTGCACCGGTAAGGCGAACAAACATCCACAGATTCTTCTTTACTGATACTTTGACCCCCCTATTCAGGTCCTAGAGGAGGAAGCAGCGGAGCTTACTATTAGTGTTTGGCGACAAGTGATTTTCGAAAGCATGGCGTATGGCGAAGGCCTTCTTACTGACAAGATGCTAGCGGATTAATGCTGGAGTTGGGTAGTCTATTTTCGCTACTCTTTGAGAGGGCGCAGGTGCGTCGTGTAGTATCGGGCGTTCTTGTCTGCTGAGGTGTATATGGCTTTCCGCACGAGTACTAGTAGAGCGTGGGTTTGGGTTTGGAGACTGTCAGCGTGACAGCCTGAGAGAAGATGTTTTTCCAGGAATTTGAAGACGTGACGTGAGTTCACCATTCGATCCCCTCAGAAATGTAAATGATATTGCTTTCCCTTTTCTGTCACGTGTGGAGCAACTTTGATATTCAACTCATCGGCGTAATCACGAGAAACGGAAGCGTCGCAGTTTTCTGCAGATGGATGTGTTGTTGAGTTTTTACGCTTTTCCTATTTTCAAAGGAATTATTGATCAGCCATCCGTTCTATGACTTTGGTGCTACTTTTATTTAGGTGGTGCGAAGCTTTGGTCAAGTTGTACTCCTCTCAGAATGCAATCGCTCAGGGTAGGCTCGTCTCGGGAGAAAAATGAGTCTGTTCCGATGTTAACTATTTCCAAGTCCCTGAGCACATTGCCAAAATCTCAATGGGGTTGATCATCTCCTGAGGCTTGCGTTATCTTGTTGAGTCTTCGGAATCTGTCGAGCCTCTATGGGTTCATCGCACTAGCTCAGAATCACTTATGTAAGAGCACGTCTAAGGTTCAGGCAGTGAGGTGACCAAAGTATATAACCTGTGCCAAATAGAACAGTGCCCGATCAAACCCGAGTACACCTGACGTGATATGGCCCCGCCAGGCATGTGGGGTGGAAGCGATTGTCCCTGACAAGGCAGTTTCCATCATAACCCGTGCAGACGCCTCGTCATACGCCGGGCGGTGCTAACTTTGCTGTTTGATCCATTTACTTACGTGTACGAGAGTGGGGATATAAAGCGGTAGTCGTGGAGCGCTCGGCCTCGACGAGAAATCCAAGAAGTTCAACTTGTTGGAACTTGCTAGGGTCCACCATGTTCGCCATCCTCACGACATTAGCCTGTCTGTCTCACGTTGGATTCGCTCAGTTATCAACGAGTGATGCAGTTCCGAGCATCACTGTACAAACCGCTGTTCCAAGCCCGTCTGCGTCCCTCGGTGATACTTTGCCTTCACAAGTTCCATTGCCCCCAAAACAAGCGTGGTGTCCATCTGAGATATTTTGTCCTGGAGCGGTCCGTGGTCTAACATTAAACGAACCTACTTGAACCTCATCAAACCTTGTGAAACACAGCTACTACAAACGGTTAATCTAGCACATCTCTATCCCGACGACAAGACATTCGTTGACAAGGTTTTCGCCCCTGTTGTTTTAAATGCTTTTCCCCTCATCCAACTTCGATTTCGGTTAGCCTACCAGTAAGAGGTCACAGCAAGTCCTCGCTGATTTCAACAACATCACATCGAATGGCACCGTGGGTCAAATTGTGGATTTTGTCGATGCCGACTTTAAAGGGGAAGGTCTTGAACTGGAAGCCCTTACCCTGCCCAATTTCAATGCAACCCCCGCATTCCTCAACAATGTCACGGAGCCTGTGGTGAAAGCATTTTCACAGACCGTTCATAGTTTTTGGGCCCAATTGATCAGAGGTACCAACGAATCTGTCGTCTGCCCACAAGGAGCCCAGGGTTCATGCGAGAGCTCACTTATCCCACTAAATCACACCTTTGTCGTACCTGGTATGTATTTCACATCTAAGCACCCGTCTTTACAAAATATCTGATGAACATGTTATAAGGCGGCCGATTTAGAGAACAATATTATTGGGATAGTTTTTGGATTGTCGAAGGTTTGATTGAATCAGAACTTTTCGATATCGTCAATGCCACACTCCAAAATTTCATGGACGAGCTTGATACCATCGGATTCATTCCCAATGGAGGGAGGATATACTGTACGACATCTCTTCTTATATATCATGTTCATGCTGACGACGCTGTATAGACTTAAACAGGTCCCAACCACCATTATTCATTCAAGTTAGTTACTTTGCTATTACGATTCGGAGCTAATCATTCGACTTGCATTGCAGATGCTCTCACGCTATGTAACAGCTAGCGGTGATAGAACCATTCTCAGGCGAGCCTTACCCTTGGCCGAGGTACACTATATCCTTCGGAAGTTCTGTATCTCTCCTCACATGTTTGTCCGCGCAATAGAAAGAGCTAAAGTGGTGGAATGACAACCGATCAGTGAACGTTACTGGCTCATCCACAAATACCTCCCATATAATGTACCGATATCACGTAAACAACACCGCGCCCCGGCCAGAATCGTACTTGACCGGTATGTGTTTATCGTTCAGACGGTTTTTCAAAGATTGAGTATTCCGTTGATGAAGACTACGAAACGGCAAACGAGCAAAATATAACGAACCCTTTAAATGAAACCCAACGATCAGCACTATATGCTGAACTTGCCAGTGGAGCAGAAAGTGGTACGTATGCGTCATAAGTATGGTTGTCATCATTGAAATATGATCCAGGATGGGATTATACTGTCCGGTGGTTCCAACAGACCAACAACGGAAGTAATGATGGGCTTAGGAGCTTAAATGTCAGAAGTACCGTTGCAGTCGACCTAAATAGTATACTTCGTAAGAAAATCTCAAAAGTTGAACCTTACAAAACAACTTATCTATTTTATAATAGATAAAAATCACATACTCCTGGCGAACCTCTATGGTGCATCGAATTCAAGCGCAGCAAACAGGCACCGTGCCGCAGCATCAGCCCTCAAACAGGGTATTATCGATGTCCTTTGGGATCCAACCAAGGCATGTAGTCATACTGCACTCCGTCTCCCGGCACTTTTAATTGGATTCCTTTAGCTTGCTTTCTATGATTACAATCTTGTCACGCGCGCGAGAAACACTGTCTTCTCCGCTGCCTCATTCTACCCTCTTTGGAGCGGCATTATACCTGATGAGATCCTCAGCGGACAAGATAAGGCTTTCAGCTTCTTCTCGTCTCTCAACCTGGTTTTAAATCGTTATAATGGAACATTCCCCTCAACTTTCATCGACTCTGGCCTTCAATGGTAATTGGTCCTGCATGCTGCCTTGTTTTGTTGGCTAATCTAGAAATATAGGGATGCTCCCAATACCTGGCCTCCCCATCAATATATCGCCCTCCAAGCACTCCGTGCTCTGCCCTCAAACATAACTGGCGGACCACTTCCACTACTGTCTGGGAACCAATCCACTTTCGACCTTATCCCTACCGGGCAACTTGGATTAACAGAATCTCAACTTCCCGGCCAACCTATCCATTCGGGTAGTACCGAAATACAGAATGCTACTAGCACTGGCCCTGGTGCAGATATCAACAGATTAAACGGGACTGTTATAAATGGTGGTAATGCTACAGAAGGTGAAGGATGGGGGAGAGCTCTGGAAAGACAACTTGCCAACCGTTATATGGCGAGTGCATTCTGCAGTTGGTATGTATATTTCTTCAACACTGGAAGCCAATGCTCATACCGGTACCTAGGCGTGCAACTGGAGGATCTATCCCTGGTATTGTACCCAGGCTTTCAGATAGCGAATTGAATGTCACGCAGAGTGTGAATAACACCGGCAATGTTAGCATAATACCCTTATTTAGTTGTCCTGCACGATATAACTGGTCTTTTTCCAGATGTTTGAGAAATTCTCCAATCTTGATATAGACTCTGCAGGTCGTGGTGGGGAATACACTGTCCAGGCACGTATCCCTACCTGTTCACAGGTGCATTGATGTTAATGGCGTAGCGACTACACAGGCTGGGTTCGGGTGGACAAATGGAGTCGTACTTTGGGTTGCTAGCGTCTATGGCGGCGTTCTAGTTGAACCTCACTGCCCCAACCTCCTGGATACCCCCGTCGTGGGTGGCGGCAGTTCCACAAGTGACAGCCCTGGCCCAACAGGTAGTGGTGCCCCTACAGGTAATAATGCTGCAGTCGGGTCTTGGAGAGGCCTGCCAAGTACTGCGGTGCTAGTCCTTGCAGCGTTCTTGGTCCACCTGCTGTCGTATCCATGATCTGGTAATTAGTACATGACCTGGACAATGCGCTTTTTTGAAAATTTGAAGAGTAGTAATTACATCACGTGATGTTGGCTACATACTTGTTCCACTCATAAATGCAACATAATGATGCTAGTAATGTATGATCAACTACGTGTACTCGCTTGTCTTTAAAAGTACCCATGCTATCTCCAGAGTGCCTGACCAGGCCTGACTAGGCTAGTAAAACACTCTCACACTTGGGCCGGCTCTAACTCGATTCACAATCACATGCAAAACGCTCCTCCCAAGTATTGGGCGATTTGTGGTATTATTCCATGGTCAGATGGTCAACCCTAGGAAGGCGAAGAAAGATGTACACAAGGCTGTGCGGGGGACAAGCGCTGGGGCTCGAGGGCCAAGTCGAACACTCCTTACTGTTGTATCCTTCTTGGTCGGCGTAACGCGTTCTGGCAGCGGAACTTAACCATAACAAACCTATGTGTTACATTAAGTATATGACTAGAACTGTCAATTTACATCGAAACGGGGATTAGACCATATTTTGGTTCTTTGACTTGCCCACTTCTTCCCCGGCGCCTTGGAGTCTTGACACCTGCCCGATCATCCGTACTTTCTAACCTTGAAATACTGCCTCGATACTCTCGCGGTCCGACAACCCTTGACAAGAACAAAAGCTTGTGATTTTATCCCGCTTTCTACCAACACATATCCCCGCACCTGCCTCATCCGTGCATGTTCTACATCCTCTGATCGATCCGGAGGGGTTTCAGGGCCCACACCCCAAAGAATACAGTGCAACAGACGGAATTACCCCGTGGGGATGTAGTAGGTAGACTCATGTCGTATTCTCCGTATCTGGTGAGAGATTTATGTCTCAAGTGCACTCATTAAGCCTTGATCGACCTTGTGCTGTAGTGGGCTCGTGATGGCTCTTCTCGTAACAAGTACGGGGCACACAAGTCCTCATGATATTTCGTTCGTTATAAATGAATCAAAGTCCAGGCTTGCACCGTCAGGTCGACTTTTCACCTTTCAAAACCAGGGATGCTGCTTCGGCTCTCAGCTATCCTTTCTGTTCAAGCTGCGGTGGGATTCGCTGCACCTTTAGTTGCACCTACCGTCCAGCTTGACAGTGCAACTGTCACTGGCGTAGCCTCCGGAGGTGTCTCAAAGTTTTTGGGCATTCCATTTGCGAAACCACCGTAAATTCTCAGTTCTGAGATTCGGCATTCTCCTTACGCTAACTCGACATTAGAACGGGCGACCTTCGGTTTCGTCTGCCTCAGCCTATCCCCCCTTATAGTGGGACTGTGACTGCAACTTCTTTTGGTCCATCGTGCCCGCAACAAGCCATCTCTCTCCCTCTTCCCGCTGGGCTAGCTGCCGACACTGTTGATTTCATCGTCAACTCTATATTTAACGTGATCTTCCCCGATGACGAAGACTGTGCGTACTAAAGGTACAACGCCACTAATATACCCTGCTAATTCTTGTATTATAGGTTTGACTATCAACGTTGTCAAGCCTGCGGGTGCCACACCGTCTTCGAATTTTCCAGTGGTCGCAGTATGTTCTTGTCTTCCTATATCACCCCCGCTCTGAAAAGGATATACAGTGGATTTTCGGGGGTAAGTTGACAGGAAGTGCTCGGATGTGAAGTATATTTATTGCCTAATTTGAAGGTGGCTTCGAACTTGGGGGCCCTTCTATGTGGGTGAACAGCTCATTCACTTTTTGAAAAATAATCCTCTGGTTTTAGGTACGATGGACAAACCATCGTGGATCGATCAGTCGCACTTGGTTCCCCCGTTATATATGTGAGCATGAATTACAGGTAGGCAACCTCTCATTATACATCAACCAGCTCAGTGATTCCATGTACACAGAGTTACAGGTATACAGTATACACTTCAGCTTGAGTAGAAATACATTTAACAACGCACAGGGTTTGGTTTTCTGGCCAGTCAGGAGGTTAAAGATGCTGGGGTTGGAAATCTTGGGTTGCAAGATCGTCAGTCTGCTTCAAACTGGATCTCTTTACACTTACTGAAGGTTAGTCACTCCAGAACGCGAAGCCTTAAGATGGATCCAAAAGTACATAGGCTCATTCGGTGGTGATCCAAGCAAAGTAACAATGTAAGCTTAATGTATCTTCACTCGCTGTTCAACATTTATCGTGGCCCTTTACTAGCTGGGGTGAGTCTGCAGGCGCCATATCTGTGTCGCTTCAGATGCTATCCAACGATGGCAATACCGAGGGGCTCTTCCGTGCCGGATTCATGCAATCAGGATCGCCCATTCCTGTCGGAGACATCACTAATGGACAAAAGTATTACGACGCGATCGTTTCACAAACTGGCTGCTCTGGCTCTCCGGATACTCTCGCCTGCCTTCGAGGCGTTCCATATGCAACGCTGAAGGCTGCAATCGACCGTTCTCCTGGAATATTCTCTTATCAGGTTTGAGCGATTCGTCAAGGTTTTTGCATGGTTGCTTATACCAGAGCCAGTCTTTAAATCTCGCCTGGCTGCCTCGTGCAGATGGAGTCTTCCTTTCTGATAATCCACAAAAGCTAGTTCAACAGGGGAAAGTAGCCAATATTCCCTTTATCACAGGTGGGGACCCCGAACTTTAGCTTATCCAGTTATATTAACATTTTCATAGGGGATTGTGATGACGAGGGTACCCTATTCTCACTATCAACACTTAATATCACGTACTTACAAATATATTAATCTCACTCTGCTGATATTGATATTGATGATATTTTAGGACCGAGTCACAGCTGAAGACATATGTCAAGAACACCTTCTTGTCGGGAGTGTCCGACGCAGATATCAACAAGTTGGTTGATTTCTACCCTGGAGACGTCACGCAGGGCTCTCCTTATGACACTGGGATTCTCAATGTGTTGACACCACAGTTCAAGAGAATAGCCTCTTTCCAAGGAGATGGTGTCTTCCAGGCCCCACGACGATTCTTCCTGCAGCAACGCTCAGGGAAACAGAACACCTGGGCCTTCCGTGAGCAATTGATAACATTCAAATAGTATCACCATTTATTCTTTACATTAGTGAGCAAGCGTCTCAAAGCATTGCCTGTATTGGGTTCTGTAAGCACCCTCTCCTCAACAGTTACCACCGACTATTAATAATATCTTTTTCGTCAGGCTCATGCAACTGACATTCTCAATGTATATGGCGGCGGCGGGATGGCAGATTATCTCATCCGTTTCGCAACCACCCTTAACCCAAATGCTAAGATAGGCCTTCAGTGGCCCAAGTACACTACCTCGTCACCTAAACTACTTACCTTCTTCGATGGATTAATTCCTGTTGCCATCACTGATGATACATACAGGAAGGATGCCATGGTATTCTTAACGAATATAACGTTGGCACACCCAATCTAGTCCGACGTGGCTGGTCATTGCACCCATGAAGATATAGTCTACATGGGCTGGAAGGGTGCCATGTATTTGGTTTAGCTCAAATTTATCTCTGGTATACAAATGTATTATGACATGTCAAACGCACTTTCGCAAGGCACTGACAAGTACACCCAAGCAATGTTGCAACCGCTGGCCCCTACTTACACTTACTACTGTCGTGAAGGCCGAGGCGCGTCATTCTATACTCACATTACATGAAATAGATATCTCGTACCTGATTTCAAGAACCTACTGGGCGAATAGTTCTAGCTGGTTTGGGGCTGTTGTACGGCTCTGCACAAATGGCTATAGACGACCATAGGAAGCCATGGACGAAAATCCATTTCTGTGCAGACCCAACAATCTATGCCGTGCACTGAGTTTCTTAGT